>WBMY01010024.1:142609-153617 GCA_013397315.1 Donacobius atricapilla | reverse complement strand
ATACATATATATAAAATATATATAAAATTTAGCACATACTGTGGTCGGTTTAAATATTTCTTAATATTTTGCCTTCTTTGATTCAGTCTAAATCACAGCCATTGCTTGTGTCTCAAAGGAATAACAGTATTTGAGATTTTTGCATGTTAATCACAAGACTGAAAAGTTTTGTTAAGTCCTCAAGAAAGGCAGCACATACATATATATATGTATTTATGAGANTTAAAATTGCCCAACATACAATGAACACTGAAAATTAACTAAAATAAAAAAGGGCTTTTTCTCAGACAGATATTGATCTTTTGAAATTGAAAGTTAAATTGATGGTATTTTGCTGCAATTCTGTTCTACAAAATAATATTACAGAACTTAATATTGCATATATTTTGTAGTATTGTATTTGTAAGCTCACAAGGTTTAGAGACTGAGTCTAAATTTTCTATTTTGCAGTGTAAGATTTTCCTTAATGCAGAGGTGTGTTGATATGAAAAAAAATCGTTGTGCTTTCACATGCAGTCTTGCCATGGTACCATGATGTTTTACATTCTGTAATATTTATGTATTTATTTGAAAATTTTATCCTGCAGGAGTTTCTAAATTCTTACTAAATTATACCTAATCTACTTTCAGTGTTGAAGAGGCAAAAAAAGATGTGATTTTATTTATTTTAATTTTTTTTCCTCAGTATTTCTTGTTGGCTTTTTTTTTTTTTTTTCCCCGGGACAGGAAAAAAAGTGAATTTTTTTTTTCAGTATCTTACCTTCTGATAATCTCTGGTTTTGGGTATTGTCTAGTATCACCAGTTGCCTGTGGTTCAGCTTGGATCTCAAGAAAATACAAGCTGGAAATATTTCCCTGAGCCAAAACAGGCCCCAAAAAGATCTGCTAGTTCCAGTGCCTGCAGAGGGAAGACCTCTTCTTCTTCTTTAAGGGAAATCCATGTTCAAAATGTGGATGCTTGTGCTGTGCATCAGGGGCCCCTGACTCCTGCCCTTCACTCAGTGCATGCACTGCACCCATTCCAGGGTGGAGCAACTCCAAGCAGAGCAGCTGATGCATCCATGGCAGCCTGTGCACAGTGTGTGCAGCGCACTGCAGGCGCATCCAGCTTAGCCCTTGTGCACAAGACAAGGGCACAGAAGAGGTGCTCACCATCTCCAGGCACCTTACGCATGGGCTGTGCTGTTAAGGTACACATGAAAGTTGTCTAGGGCTTCCAAACATCTGAAAACTCCAAGTAAGTGGTGAAATTCCTTTTCCATCTGGAGATCATTTATATACAGTAACCATGCCAGCCGTCATTCTGTTATCTCTTGAATGACTGACAGGAATGAGGAGGGCAAGAGGAATTATTTATCTTCATTATTTTGTTTCTATTCTTCATATTTACAGTATTTTGCATTACTGATGCTCAGGACTTTTGTGGAACCATGAGACAGACATTTCCACAGGAGCAACATATCCTCTGCTTACAATAAACCAAACTTCTATCTCAAAACTTCACTCCCAGAGTGCCCATGAGGCACGCAGGCACGCTTAGGTCTTGTCTTAACTAGGTCATAATCTAATTAGGTCTTAACCTATTTTTTTTTGCCTTGTCCTCCAGGGTGTGACAGGAGAGCACTAGATGTCTTCAGGCGTTTGTAGTGTCACAGAGGAGGAGGGCTGTGAAGTCGGCACAGGAGCAATTATAAGCGAGCAGGTTATGTGGACAACGCCTAGTGCCCCTGTTCAGCTCTGCCCCGCTCCGCAGCCTGTGGCTGTGCTCGGAGCAGAACGTCGGGTGACCCCATCTGGCATCAGAGCAAGGGTCGCCAGAGGCTTCCCCCAGGCCGGCGCCTCCAGCTGCAGCCGCAGTGAGGCTTTCTAGGGGGCTCAGTGAGTTCTCGGGGAGCTGCGGCGGGATGCGGCGGTCCGCAGGTATCTACCCCCCTCTAGAGGTACCGGCGCGGAGCATCGCCGGCGGGAGCGCGGGGCCGCGGAGCTGGGGCTCTGCCGCGGCCGCGCCGCTGCCTGCCCGGACCGCTCAGGTCATACGTCTCGCTGGACAGCTTGAACGCTCATGTCTGCCGCGTTTCCCATCTGCGGAAACCCTGTGTGCCTGTCCAAAGCGGGTACAAATGCACCACCGGTTCAGTGAGATTGTAAATTCCAGACTTCTGCTCTGTATAAAAAACCATGATAGGTAGCAAAGAAGTCAGTTTTCTGACTCAGNACATACATATATATATGTATTTATGAGAATCTCCTGTATCTGACCTTCTCTGAGCTCTACCCTTCCAAACAGAACCAGCATCTCACAGAACCCTGGACTGGCGCAGAAACCCACAAGTACCACAGTTATTATGCACAGACACATCAGATCTACCAGTATACATGTGGAAATATTTTGCATGGCTTTTGCAAACCCACTGGCTCACCTGAAGCTGGTGGCCTGGAAAACATTACCACACACAAGAAACTGTAAATGTACCACCCCTTAAAGATGTGTAATTATGCAATGCAAAAATTACACTATTATATCAAAGCTCATATGGCAAAAAGACACTATGGTCTTGAACTTAAGGTTTTGGGGTTTTATTTTGTAAGAAGGTTCTGCTGATGCAGTCCTTAAGCCCTCAGAAGTCAAGGTGAGCTTTGCTTCATGTCCAGAGCAGGATAAGAAGTAAATAAGCACAGTTATGATGTTAAGGCATGAAATTATTTTGGTAGACATAGACTGGGATATTCTGACTGGAAGGACAGAAAGGCTTTAAAAGAAGACGTATCAACTGTAAATTTGATTCTCAAAGTACAAATATGCAATCACAAATGTACAAGGGTACACTTTGTTTGAAAATATTCTAGTGCAAGTTTTCAGTTACAACACACATATTGCCCTGACAATGCAGGAAACCTTTATGGATGTGAAATCAAAATGTATAGGTCTGTGAGCATGGGTCAGAGGGCTTTACCCTCATGAGGGTCAGGAAGTTTAAAATGAACTGGGAGAAGGTAATGAACTTCCAGTATGTGTCCCGTTTTTAGTTCATTTGTTTTGCAAGGCCACAGAATTAGAGAGTAGTTCATGTTGGAAGGCACATCTGGGGGTCATCTAGTCCAAACCTAGGCCAATCCCACCCCTCCTAGCAGGGTCAGCTACTTAGGGCAGGGTCTATTTGGGTTTGGGTACCTCCACTATAAGAAAACCACACTTTCTACAGGCAACGTGTTTCCATTTTTTATTACACTCAATGTAATTTCTTTATCCTTGTGTTTAAATGGAATTTCCTGTTGCAGTGTAAAGATGAAGCAGAGGATGCTGATGTTGCTTTTACCTCTGTAAGACATTTTTGACGCAAAATACTGCAAGAAAAAAGGTTTATCCAGAGAAGGGGGAGGATCTGACATATCACCTGTCTGTCTGTTCTGTGTATGTTAGTTAGGAGTTCACTGTTTGTGAGATGAGAGTCCTTCATGCTGTTGTTTCTGCACAAGTTATCTGTAAAAGCTCATGTCTGAATCTGTAAAATTGTCCTTATGTAATAAATTACGTTCATGATAAATACAAGACATTACATCCAGCAAAAGAGCTTTTCTGAGGGAGGTTCATTCTGATGTTTTGCTTCTGACTGGAATTTGATTCCTTGTTAATCTCTGGGTTTTAAACACAGGGATTCTTATTATGGTTATTGAGTATCATTATTATCAATGCTCTGCAGAAGAGCCTCACTAGGTGAGCACTCTTGGGTTACTCCCTCCACATTCCTGGTCTAAGATTTCCTAGCAGTCCAGGAAGAGCTGCTCTTAGGCTTTGAATCACAGTTTTTGTGGGGAAATGTGGGAACATTTGTGGGAAAGTGTGTGAACACTGACTCAAATCCCAGAGAAAAGAGGAAAACATTTCACCAGGCTTGGTGAGTTTTCTGGGATTACACATTCTGGCAAGTATTTGTGTGTCTCCCTAGCACATATCTGTGCTTTTGTTTCAGAAAACCTCAGAACTCTAGGGCAAGAGTGACTGCTACATCACATATTAGAAGGAAATTCTCTGTTTGCTGCTCAAGGCTGAGCCACATCTGTAACATCTATCTCATACTCACCATTCAGAGAAATTTCAGCTTGACTCAGAGCCAAATAATTCAGTGGCTTTTTCAACACCTATTACTGAAGTGATGGAAGAAGAAACAAATTTGTTTTGATTAGGTCAATCTGAAGGAATATTTCTATGCCTCATTAGTAGTGTATTTCTTCTGTAATGGAGAATAGTTTGAGTCTTTTCCTACACCATTTTTCCAGAGGAGAGATTAAACTTGGTACAAGCTCATGGTCTGATTGGGGGTATAGAATGTCAGATTTGCCACAAAATTTGATTTTATATGCAGATGCTGGAGGGTGCCTGTCTCCATAAAGAGAAAGAAAAGAAAAAATACTTTCTGCAAGTTACTTCAGAAAATGTGTTACAAATACACCTGCAAGCCTTCATTAATATGAATGACATAGGAAAACATTCACACTTACACATATACCCGCCATTAAGACTTTCACAAAAAAAAAAGTTTGAGTGCTTGGTTCCAAAAGGAAAAACAAGAACTTTAATTGATTATGACTGGTGGTGTTAGTCTTGCCAAAGGCAAAAATTGTAGCTGGGCAGGAAACAGATTGCACAAAACCACACTTTTTCCAAGCTGATCACATGTTCCAATCAGGAAATTCACTTGGCTTTTGGTAAAACTGCTGTGATTTCTAGGATCTACAAAAAGCAGTGATATCCTGCTTATGCAGAATCCTATCCATCAACAATTTCTTCCTTGCAGTCTCTTTTATAAATTTATAAATCATGTTCCACAAAATGCTAAATAAATTTATATGTGTGTCCATATTAAATAAAAACAAACCCCAAAACAACAGAAACAAGCCAAACTTTGCAAAAAAATGAATTAGAGAGGAAATTATTTTGTCTCATAATATAAAACTGGAAGTTACTTTTAAAAGGTCAAATAGTATTAAATAGGAAAAGAAACATTTCTTCCAAAATAAATATAATTTGAGTTTCTATCGAGATGAAATGTGATTTGCAAAACCAAAGTTCTGTTGCTACAGACCTGCCTTGTATTGTGGGCAGTCCTCCTCTTACAGGAAGGCAACTCTGGCTTCTTCTCTTACACCATTTCTTTGGAGCTCTGACCCCAGTAGACTTGTAGGTATAAATAACATTTTACAACTGCGTGAGTGCGGATGACATTCATTGAAGCCAGTGGAAGCAGAGCAAACTTGGACTTCCAGCATAGATTAGAATTTCAAAGCAAAGTTCTTGGTGTCCTTTTATGGTGGAATAGGTCTTTGCTGTAATTCCCTTTGCTCTCTAGGGCTGAGTCTGCCACAGATGATCTGCCTGTAACTTCAAACACAGTGAAATGGAGCTTAGACCTGCCTCCAGCCATGTCTAACACATCTGCCTGGTTGAAAAGGAAAAGAGAGTCGCAGGAGCATAGCATCTTTATTTTACGTGATACATTCCTAGAGTGCATGGAGACTAAAGAGTTGTCTGTCAGAGACAGAAGGGTTTAATGAGTTTCAGAAGGAAAGTGAATTTATTTTAGGTGTATTAACACTGTTTTGTGAATAAAGCAGTTAGAAATGCCAATGCAAATATTGTGTGATGTTTTATAAATCTAGCTTGTAATTGTTAACATATGAAGCACACTTATTTTACTGCAACTAGAATTGCACAGTAAAAACTTGATTCATGAAGGCATTATGCAATAATTAAGTGGGGTTTCTGTGAACTTAGCCAATAAAAAAGTGCAGAAAGGACATGTCTGGAAGTTTCACTGGTCACTAGAAGTTCAGAAGCCAGCAGCACACAGGTGTTCTTGTGGTATCAGCCCGTGCCTGCTTGCAGCAGGGAAATGTTTTAGCATTAGAAGTGTTTCTGAAGAGGTGTTTTCTACATAACCTTCCACACTGCTTCCTGCAGTTATGGTGCTTCAGGCAATCTAGGGCAAATATTTTAAGTATCAGGTTTGCCCTAAAATATTAATATGACAAAGGGAATCTGTGGCATGAGCCCTTTTTGAACCCTTTCTGTATATTTAAATAGGTTGTCTTCATCAAGAAGTTTCTCTTGGTATTTTGGCCAAATATCTTACACAGGTGTAAGAAACACTGATATATGACAGAGTTAAGAGTGTCTGCATTGCCCCAGGCTTGGATATTTTTTTCCCAAGAAATAACTAACCCAATATTGTTAGCTCTGTAACTCTCTCAAGCCACTTAACCAAAGAGCCAATTATAGCTCTTAAACTGAAAAAAAACCCCCCTTAAATAATTGTACCTGTGGGTGAGGGGCAGGTGTGATATGTTACACCACCTTACTCTTCTCTGGATCTGCACAGTAAAATAAATCCCATTGCAATTCAATTAGTGAATTAGTCATAACTGTAATTGCAAGTCTCCCTTCTCTAAGGTAGGGAAGAAGCATGGAAGAATTTCTGTCTCTTTGCTACTGAATCCTGGTACACATCCATGAGTGTTCTTTAACACCCAATACAACATCCCTTGCATCTGGAGTGTGCTAAGAGCGCTCATACACTCAGCTACAGCAGCCCAGCTGAGGGGATGTCACCTGTTACTCAGGACTTTAATCTGTGCAACTACCTATATCCAAGACTGGTCATAAGTCTAACTTACAGTTTTGGAGACACTGAAAAAAAAGGAAGCAAAAGCCTCTTTGTCACAGATGCACAGGATAGAGATCACATTCTGGATATGAAATATGTTGGGCTCAGCTTGTACCAGTTCACCACAGCCCCACACATGCTGGACTCATCATGCCCTAGTGGACAGCAAATGTCAGAGCATGGAGGGCACTGCAGGGCTGTGCTACCATACTGGGTCCCATGGCCAAAGGAGTGGGACCAGCTGTTGAGGAATAAAAGCAGTGTAAGCCTTCTGAATGTCTCCAGAGAGGCAACAAAAATCCAGACCACTGATTCACTTGGTCCTTTTGTGAAACTGTTCTGAATGAACTGTTGCTGTGATCCATTATTTTGCTAACTGTATGGGATTTATAAGGACACCACATCACACACATTGTGGGTTTGATCCTAGTCAGGTTACTCTGGGCATAATCTCAGCTATTGTCTGATTGTTGGTTAGGAAATGGGTATCAGTCGCATAACTGCTGAGCAAAACCTGATGTTATGTCCCCCACCCATTCCCCCTAAAGGAATTGATGCAGCTAGTTAAAAAAAGAGTGTTTTGCAGCATACTGGAGGCATTAATACATGTAAGGATGGCAATGACTTAGGAAAATTGTCCAGAACAGATTATTATTAATGTTAACTATGTGGAGCAGAACTTACGAAAGGCTGAAACCGTGTAAGCGCATTTCCGCCTGTGTGAGTCCTGTGTCCAGCAGCCCACACCACTGACTCACAACAGCCTGCTCCATTCCTCACAGCTGGTACCTGACCCTGAAGGTGCCCCTTTCCCTGCACACCCACGCTTCTCTTGCTGGGCATGTGAGGAGCAGCTGAAATCTTTTCTGTAAGGAAGCAGCTCCCATGTAAGTCTCATGGGATTCACAGAACAAGCATCCTTTCACCAGTCTTTCCTGGCATCCCTGACCTCTTTCCGGCACGAGGCAGCATTACTGTTCCTAGGGCTGCCATTCTCAGGGACCCCTCATTAATGCTATGTCTATTGTAAATATTTTTCAAAACAAAAATCAGTTGGATGGTTTGGAAGCTATTCTTCATCTTACTCATAAGCTATACCTTTTAAAACAAATATGAAACATTATCTTAAATTTATTAAACTCTTTTCCTGTGACCTGTGATGCTTTCTCACAGCTTATATTTCAGTGTAAATTTTTTTCTGTTGATTGCTGGTTTCAGAGACAGAGCAGTGTCTCCACAGAGAAAAGTGCAGTGTGCCCATTTTCCCCTGCAGCTCCTGGTTTTAGGAAATAGGGGACTGCAAGATTTGCCCTGCACTTCCCACCATCCCAAACAACAGACAAGGCCAGCCACAATTGCCTCTAGCTCAGCCTTAAAAGCTTTCTTGGACAAAGAATTTATAACCTCTCTGAGTGATGACTTCCAGTACTGTGCTACTCTCCTAAGAAAGAATTTTCTTTTAAAATATGATCTGAACAAGAGATGTCTTTTTCCTTCAACTGAATTGAAAATACTTTCAGAAAATGTGAGCTTAGCGTACTATATCTGTAACATCTTTCAAGTTTTACTTATTTGTGATTTTTTCCCCCAGATTAGTCTTAGAATTTCATTCCTCACAATTCCTATGTGCTAAGTCACATTTGGAATAATTACAGAATCGTTTATGTTGGAAAATAACTCTAAGATCATCAAGTCCAGCCTTCGACCGAACATCACCTTGTCAACATAGACCATAGCACCAAGTGCCAGGTTAAGTCATTACCTGAACACCTCCAGGGATGGTGATTGTGACTCTTGAACACTTCCCTGGGCAGTCCTTGGGAATGCCTTAACAACTCCTTCTTGAAAGAAATTCTGCAGCTTCAGGCTATTGTCCTCTTATTCTGTCATCAGTTGCCTGGGAGAAGAGACCAGCCCCCACCTGGCTGCAGCCTCCTTTCAGGTACTTGTAGATACCAGAAAGTGTCCCCTAAGTCTCTTTTTCTCCAGGCTGAAGAACCCCAGCTCCCTCAGCCACTCCTCATATGACTTACTCTCCAGATGCTTCACCATGTCCATTGCTCTTCTCTGGATGCACACCAGCACCTCAATGTCTTTCTTGTAGTGAGGGGCTCAGAACTGGACACAGGAATTGAGTTGTGACCTCACCAGTGCTGAGTGCAGAGGGACAATCACTGCCCTGGTCCTGTTGGTCACATCATTTTTTGTTACAAAAATAGTAAAAAATCAGTTAAACTCTACAACCTCACCTGTTTGTCACAATTTCCCCTCTTCATTCCCTTCTTCCTGTGAATGTAGCTGAGTATGAATGTAACCCCTTTGGTCCTTTCTATGCTCTTACCTTGGCTGGTAATTGTGTAAAATCCCTGTAGCTCCTGCATCTGAAACTGCTTTTGAGTATTGCTCTGCTTCAACTTTATTTAACCTTTACTGTGAGTAAATGTCTTCTCAGTTGTCATCACTTTCCAATTTCTGTTTTCTTCTGCCTTTGCTTATTGCTAAACTAACAGTGCCTGATAACTCTCCAAAGCATTTTGGGATGCAATATGTATGAAAGCTGTGATCCCACACACAATGATGCCTTTAGGGTGATATGTTCTTGAAATTTCTGTCCTCAGTTCATAAATATTGGAGAAGTCAGGTATAACTATTCTATTTCTAATGGAGGGCCACCTGCCACGTGAACCAGTCATAAGAAATTTGTCAGAGGTGATTTTCATGTTTTTTTCAGTCAGATGGAGGTAACATGAACCCATTCAGAGATTCTCTTGTGAAGTGCCCAGTGTAGCACATATTTTCTCTTCATTATATACAAGTAGCTCTTAGTGATGCTGATGGAAATTACAGGTGTGTGCATTTAGAGGAGAATATTGATCTATACTGTGCAAATTATTACAGAAAACAAACTCGGTTTATGGGCATGGACTGTGCAGAGCTGAGCAGCAGTATATTTCAATCAGTGTTCCCCTGCATACCACACAGCAAAGGGAAACGGAGGCTGGGGACTGAGGGAGAGCAGAGATCTGGATTTCAGAGCTATTTTAAATAACAACCATAGAGAATAAAAACTACAGAGTTTTGACTAGCTTCGAAATAGCCTCTCACCTCTGGTTTTGAAAAGTCCAGACCAATTATTTGTTTACTTGATAGTGCTAAAGTCTTATTCTCCATCGTTATTTGCTTGCTAGTAAAGAGCCAAAAAGCCCCAGCAGTCCAAAGGTAACCGCACAACTAAATCACTTCCAGATGATAACTCACACTCTGATGGTGAAAGCAGACTTTACAGTTTCAGTGTGCCAGGTAATATTTGGCAGTCACGCAGTTGCTAGTAGTTTTTTGCAACAGCATATACACATACTGTTGGGTTTGGGGTTTTTTTGGTTGTTTTTGTTTTGTTTTGGTTTGGTTTTTTTGAGTTGGATTAGGGTTGGCTAATACCATGTACATGCAACATTTAGCTTGATTTCAGTCACAAAATCTCCCAAACAGAAAAGACAGTTCTAAAGCATCTATTATCCCTAATCCCATTTCCACATAAATCATATTAACGTTTTTTATTGTGATATTGATTCTGCTGCAGTTTGAATAACCATCTGTAGGAATCTGTATATGCTGTCTCCATATGCATGTTTGTGATGTCACTTTTACATACTTTTTGCCTTTCCCACAGGATCCTGTCCTAGAGTGACTTTATGATGCCTGTATCCCCAATCGTCTGTTCTGTATATTGTGTTCTGCACCTTTAAGGTGATTCTTAAAGTGCAGTTTGTTTTGAAGACTATGTTATCTCCTCACATTCCTCTCCGGGACACTCTCCCTGTGCAGCAGCGGCTCGGTCGGACTGCTGCGGGACAGAAATCTCCTGTGCTTTTTTTTAGTTAGTTTTAGCTAACTTGAGCAGAGAACTAGTTTTTCTTTTCTTTTTTTTTCCTTGGGACTGTTTAAACCTGCTCTGGATTGAAAACCCAGAGAATTGGAAGATCACCCCTGTGCCCCCTTCTGGAACCAGGACGGCATTTTTCTCCAGCACCGGAAGAACTGATAAAAGACAAAGAGACGAACTGCATCTACAGCAAGGACTTTTCTCAATTTATCATCTCACTTCAATGAAAAGTTTTATTGTTTCATATTGTTCATCCTGTGTGCTCGTAAGAATTTTTTTTCCTTCTTTTTTTTGTTAAATAAATAACTTTTTCCACTCTTCTCCGGAGAAGTTTTTTTCCGGACCAGTTGTAGGGGAGGGGCCGTTTAAGTTTGTTGATTTTCAGAGGAACCCCATTTGGGAGGTTTCCTCCCAAAATTTGCCCTAAAGTAGTCCAAATACAAGTATAGAAAAGCCTAGCAAA
>WBMY01010024.1:118560-139637 GCA_013397315.1 Donacobius atricapilla | reverse complement strand
TTTATGATGCCTGTATCCCCAATCGTCTGTTCTGTATATTGTGTTCTACACCTTTAAGGTAATTCTTAAAGTGCAATTTATTTTAAAGACTATGTTATCTCCTCCACATTCCTCTCCGGGACGCTCTCCCTGTGCAGCGGTGGCTCAGTCAGACTGCTGCAGGACAGAAATCTCCTGTGCTTTTTTTTAGTTAGTTTTAGCTACTTAGAGCAAATAACTAGTTTTTCTTTTCTTTTTTTCCTTGGGACTGTTTAAACCTACTCCAAATTAAAAACCCAAAGAATTAGAAGATCACCCCTATGCCCCTTTGGGGCCAAGATGGCATTTTTCTCCAGCACCAGAAGAACTGCATAAAAAACAAAGAGACTAACTGCATCTACAGCAAAGACTTTTCTCAATTTACCATCTCACTTCAACGAAAAGTTTTATTATTTCATATTATTCATCTNTTGGGACTGTTTAAACCTACTCCAAATTAAAAACCCAAAGAATTAGAAGATCACCCCTATGCCCCTTTGGGGCCAAGATGGCATTTTTCTCCAGCACCAGAAGAACTGCATAAAAAACAAAGAGACTAACTGCATCTACAGCAAAGACTTTTCTCAATTTACCATCTCACTTCAACGAAAAGTTTTATTATTTCATATTATTCATCTTGTATACTCGTAGGAATTTTTTTTCCCCTTCTTTTTTTTTTTGTTAAATAAATAACTTTTTCCACTCTTCTCCAGAAAAGTTTTTTTCCAGACCAGTTGTAGGGGAGGGGCCATTTAAGTTTATTAATTTTCAGAGGAATCCCATTTGGGAGGTTTCCTCCCAAAATTTGCCCTAAACCAAGACAGATCCCTAGCTCATTCACTGCTCAGGATGGTTGTCATTCATTTATGGAAAGGCCATTAGATATTTTGCTTTCTCCATGTGTTTAACGTGTGGCCCAATCCCTATTAACTACTGACCAGTTGATCTTGATCTTAAGAGAAATTTTTAATTTAATTTGTTTCCCTTGGTTTTCATGACTGTAGTCTCTAAGCAGTTCACAAATGTGTATTTTTGGATCACACCTATTATTATCTTTATTTTACAGATGGAAAATAGAAGAACAGAGAAGTGCAGTGATTTTGTGCTCAGTTTGAGACTCCTAATTTGTCAGGGTAGTTACTATTATGTAAATTTTTTAGATATTCAGAACAGAGCTTCCACTGAGTCCTGCTGCAGCTGTGAGTACTCAGCTCTTTTCCAAACCAGACCCTGGGGTTTCAAGATATCCATATAACTGGGAACAAGCAATTAGTGACCATAGTGTAAAATTTGGTGCAAGAACTTAGTGATGTTGTACAAAAGATATGTGGCACAAGCAGGCAGGGATGCGTTCTACAGACTGATATTCAATAACTTAAAGCAAGACAGTGTTCATTGTTTTCCCCAATCTCCAAACTTCATTCAAAACACACCATTCCCTCTTAAACAAATGTTTAAGGGGCTCAGCATCTCTCTTTACACAGTCTTAACTTATCTTGAGCTGCCTGAATAAGGCTGACACATCCTCTGTGGGAGAAGAGTATGGCTTCCTCTATTGCCGGCGCATTGGTGCGAAAGGGGAAAAAAATGCCCAGATAACTTTGGCTTTGGCACTTGCTAACTTTGCATATTTGCTTTGGCAGCTCACAGGCTTCTCTTTAGAGAGTGCTTGTAGGTAATTTCCTAGGTTGTTAATGAAGCAAATTGGAAAAACAAAAATGCTATTATGTGGCATCCTATTAACACCTCTCTGCCTCACGCTATTGGGGCTAACTCTTAGCTTCTCCATATGGACTCATGCCCTCTAAGTTAACGGGGTAATTTGCAGTAATAATAAGTTGCCAGCTTCTCTGTGGACCAAAAGACACCTTTCCTAGGGGCTGAGACCAGAGCAGTGTATGACCCAGGGTCCTCACCATCCATCTTCTGCCCTGCAATGACATGTGAATGGGCTATAGAGTCTAAAAAATGTTTCTTCCTCTAGCTCTGTCTTACTCCCCTCCAACTATCTGTGTCCCATTCCTGTTCCTTTCTCATATCTGGCTACTTGGTTCAGCCACTGCTGTTCCCATCTACCAGCCCATCTCAGTTGCTAATTCTTTCTCTCTGTCAGCCCTGAAGGTACTGGTCTCTCCCATCAGGATTTTAAGTCTCAGTTCCCCTGGGTCTCCACACTCATCTTTCCACCTCCCAAGTTCTGCTTCTTAGCTCCAGATTTCTGACCATGTGTGAAATTTCAAAGCCTTATCCCTGTTTCCTTGCCCCTTTCGATACCTGCTCTGTATTTTTCTCTCATCCTCCTCTTCTACTTTAGTCCTCCTGCAGCCACAGTGCCCCCCAAGAAGTGGTGAAGTAAATGACCTTTCACTGGGATAAAACCACCTGTCATCAGCTAACACGTCTCCCCTCCTTGCTACTGCTACTTTTTTGTTGTTGTTGTTTAAATTACCTCCCTTCAGGATGTCCACTTACACTGTTACTATAAATAAGTGAGACATTTTTCATCCTTATAGCTATGCTGCTCTTTCTGGAAGCAGTCTGTCAGATAAATGTGACTCAGGCCTATAGAAGCTAGCAGTCAGTTTTTCAGGGAAGGTAATTTTCTCTGACTGAATAAATGCGTATGTATGTAGTGTTGACACCAATGCTGTGATTCAGTGTTGTGTAGCTTTTTACCAGGATTTCAACAGGGGTTTGCAGTAGAGGGCCGAGAGGTGGGGTCACTGCCTGAACTTCTCTTTGAGTTCTGAAGTATGGAACGCCTTGCCAAGCCAGGCACTGCTGAAAATAAATAGAAATAAGGGTATGGAGAGAAAGCACAGGCTGCTGTTTATGGGATTCAGCTTTTAAAAGTAATACTTTAATGTTTGGGTATAGCAAAAAAACTTCTATCTTCAACACAAGAGGCAAGTAAATATATATATTATATATTTATGTATATATCTGTACAAAGACACTGATACAGAAACAGGCACAGCCCATACTATGGGTCTTATGCTGCATAATCTCCATGCTTTCAAGTTTAGACCATCAAGGCTTGAAATAAGGGGTAGATTTGCACTTAACTGAGGAAGACCTTGATTACACCTTCATGTCAGTCTTTGATTTTGGTCTAAACTGAGCAATAGGCAGGGTGAAGTACGGGACATGAGTAAAATTTTATCTCGGTTGTGTAGTTTTCCTATCACAAGTGCAGCGAGACTATGGTGATGTAGCAATCCTCTGTTTTAAAATGGTATTCTGTGTATGTGGCTCCTACCCTTCTTGTGCATGTACATTCATAAATAAAGTCAAATATTTAAAAAAACCCTGACTAGTAACAAGGTAATTAGTCAACCAAATGTTCCAGAACTGTCGTAAGGAGAAAGAAATGGTAATCTCAGGTTACTTCAGCTCACCATCAAGATCAGCTCAGAGTGTGAGTACAAAGCTAAACTATTGCATATGCTGCACATATGAAAATGGAGATGGAAAGTGATGAGCTCTTTATATGCCCCTTTCCAAATAAATTTGGAGAAGAGCTTAGGTGGTTAAGCAGGTCCCAAATGGTTTCTGCTGCTGAAATAGTCTATTGATGCTTTATTTTTCCCTTTAGATTTTCCACTACATTAAATATTTTAAACTACCAAATATTTCTTTCTAAAGGGGAATGGAATGAAAAGATGTCTTACATGATTTATTACAAATTCAGAGGGAAATACTCCCCTTGTAAATAACTCTAAAAAAAATAGCATCATCAATTTAAATGTTGACATGCTAATATTAAAGGGTCATACTGTACTGAAGGTCTTTAAGGAGAACTTCTCATCTAAATGAATTGATTTCAGTGGAAATTGATTGAAGTAGGGCTTCTGCTTTCTGGTAGCTGATCTCTCTCTGAGCCTAATTTTGTGATCACCAGTGCAACTTGCACCTAAATCTTATTTTTTGCCGATCAAATTATTTCACTCCCCATTTCATCCTGCAGGCTCCCATGCCACAGCCACCCTCATGCTGCAGGCACCTGGGCTGAAACCTCACCAAGTGTGTGCTGATGTTTGGGGACACACGGGCTCCACAGCACACAGGGGGCTGACAGGACTTTATCTGTGCACCTTCTTCTCAGCATGCACTATTCCTGCTCAGGTTATCTGCTCAGGGGTTTTAACAGTGAGTGCAAGTGAGCACAAAGTCAGACCAAATCATCTTATTAGTCACATAGAGCACAGCCTACCAAAAGGCTCCTTCCAAAGGATTGCCCTCACAGCCCAGTTTTCCTTTGGCAGCTCACACAGACAGTGAATGCCAGCTCTTCCAGAGGTGTCTGTGATTTCTGGCCACCTCCACACCTAGGCCAATCCAGCAGTCTCCACAAAGGGGCAGAGTGGTGTGCATTCTCCAAGTGGCAGGGTGTTCAATATTTAACACATAAAAACATGTACAGCAGCTCTTATCATAAGCACAGGCTGGATTTTCACTAGAAAAAATCCTCCACTCTGAGTTTTATGTTCTATTTATATATTAATGATTTAAAAATTTGTGCGTATTTAGGGATTTTTTTTTTTTACCATTAAACTCAGTGTTCTGGAAAAAAATCCAACTTAATTTAGAGAAAATACTCACCCTGTTTTCTGTCTTTCTGTTATTATTCAATATGAAAAGGATATTGTAAGTGCATATTCCACTGAATATGTGGTTTGGCAGCAAGTGGCTATTCAGCTGCCCTGCTTCTGCCTCAGAGTTTATTCAGGTCATAAACGAGACATATAAGCATTTGAGTTAAGATTTATAGTTACATTAACTGTATCAGAAGCTTTTTGTACTTAATATAAAACACACTCCAGGAGCTCAACACTGCTTTATGCCACAATACACTCAATATTAGACATGTTACCTGCTGTAATTACTGACATTAATGGCCTCAGGAATAATGGAAAGTGAGTTAAACACCAGTGTGGTAGATGTAAATGGGACTTCACAGTATATGTCATTTGGAAATATTGCATGAGTCATTAAATTTGTACTTAATATTTCTTCATTTAGTAATTAAGCAATAACCCAGCAAAACAATGTCCTCACTTTAACACATAGGTCAGATTTTGTTATAAAATCAGAAAAGTGGTTGCCAAAGGACTTAAATTCAATCCCATGAAAGATTCAACACAGTCCTGACACAGCGAAATTGAACCTCTTGCAGACAATTTTTAGGAGAAAGTGGGGACCAGGATTTGTACAGCCCCCTCCAACACCTCCGAGTGACTCATGCGAGGCTTTAGCCAGCATTGCATAGGATAATGTTCTCCTGGAAAGGAGGCTGAAGCCGCCAGCCAGGCTCAGGCAGGAAATCTAATGTGCATGTCTTCAAGCCACCCAGTATTTGCTGATTTGGAGATGTTATTTTTACCCCAGCTTCCTCAAATGATAATTTTATATCACTTTTGAAACTCCCACTTCCATCATTGCTTGTTCATTTGCAAATAGATGTCCATTCCAAGCCTTTGCAGAGAAGCAGCCCACTGCTGCTTCACAAAGGTATTGAAAGACTGGGAAAGGACAAGACCGGGGTTTCTTAAGCAAGTAGTATCTCCAGAATGAAGATACTGTCTGAAATGTTTAAGATAACCTGTGGTGCATAGTTTTCTCTACAGTCCTTTACATCTATGTATTGATTAAGCTAACATCCATGTGCACACGGTAAACACAGTAGCATTCAGATGATCCTTTTTTAGCTTGATGTTAATAATATGTTAAGGCAAACAAAGAAGAAAATAGAACCCATATTTACCTATAACCCTGGTCTATTTTGAGATCTCAAAGCTTTTATGTTAATAATAAAAACACCAATAAATCCTCATCTCTTTGCTTTTTAAGGCTGACAGATAGTCTTTGAAGCACTATTGCATTTATTTCTTCCAGCCAGATGTGTAATTTATGTTTTATTTGAAAGCAAACCTTAGCATTATAGAAGACACTTGTGCTAAAGTAACAACAAAAATTTATTTTCCATCACTGAGTAAAACCTTCTCAGGAAAGTCTCCAGGCCCCTTGCCATATTCCAGTGCCTCGCTGATATTCTTGGAACAGTTTGTATGATACTGCTAAGTCACATCAGTCATTTCACAGAGATCTCAATGGAGTCTGTCTGAATACAGAATTAATCCAGTAGGTTTAAGCAGGAAGACATCCAAGCCCCCAGCCTGCATTTGCAAGGAATGCACTGTAAGGAGAATGTTTAAATGCTAATTTTGAAAAAAAACCCTGCAATCTATTTCCTTAAAAAAATACTCAAATAATCACATGTGATTTTTCCTAATAGTGCAAGAAACTTCATGCCTTTGTGTACATCGGAAATGTGCAAATGAGATATTTAATTTATTCCCTTACATCTTTATGTAGTGTGACCCATCATACAGTACAGAATTTAAAAGTAAACACTTCAGGGATTTTGAACAGTTCAGCTGTAGTTCCTATAACAGAAAAAATGCAGAACAACACTGATGGGTAATTCACTGGACCTTCCAGGTCCCTTATGGCTGATGAAGGTGACCCAGCAAGGACTCCTGATGCTGATGTCGATTGGGCCTCCCTATGGTCAGCTACTCATCCAGTTCCAGCTCACGCAAGTAAATGCCCCTTAACCCTCACTGGGAATCACTCCAACAGCGGAGATTCCCTCTGCTTTCTGAATGGTGTAGCAGATGCCTTGAGGCTCTCAGACATTGGAAGACGTGCCAGGTTAGAGTTACTGAAGGAAGCTGTGCTTCCTGCATATGGTACTGCCACCCATCTGTCACCAGCCTTCAGGAGTTTACTGGCTGGGAAAAGTGATTAGTGTTGCCTGAGGAAAAAATGCTAATCAGAAGTGGGAAGGAGTTATAGACCTTTACCCCTGCACCTAGAAGCAGACATGCAGCATTACTTACCTCTGAGGGACACAGCAGTCCAAGAGGTGAAACAGGAGGCTGAGCTGTGGCTGTCTTCTCTAAGGATATGCCCACATGAACTTTTGGGCTTCCTGAAGGAACATAGTGGTAACAGTAAGGTAAATGCCCTTCCAAAGGCAGTCACCCTCATTATTCATCCTTTTTTTCCCCTATGTTTTCTAACCTGGAGTAGGGTTAGTCTGTGCCATTTTCAGTACCTTAAATTTACATCTGTGCTTCCCCTCGGGATGAACTGTGGAACAAAAGTGATAAGTCATCCCCCCAGTCTTGACTCCCCATAATGTTATTATTGATAATTGTTTCTATTGCAGGTGAATCATCAGGTAGGATCATGCCCAGCTGTGCTCACAGTTGTACTAAATATAGAGGAAGATATAGAAACATTTCACAAAATACTACAGTCCTACACAAGGTGTGTATGTGATGTGGTAATTAGAGTTACTGTCCTCTTGGTGGCAGAATGAAGTCTATAGAAATAGCATACTGACAAATCAAGGGATCACAGTAATTTGTGTCAGTTTTACCTTCTGATCTATTTGAAAAGTATTTCTTACAAAGATAAATGGCAGTAGCAAAAATGCTGCCCTGGGAGCAGTTCGGACGTATTACTAATTGCAAACAGCTCTGCACATTCATTACGTATCATATGGCTCCTCCTAGTGAAACCCTGCAGAAACAGTTGTGGACTGATTTTCCTCCCTTCCAGTATTTCCACCACATCCTGAACTGCAGTTATTTAAGGGGGAGAGCTGCAGGGGGGTGCTGGGACATTGTGGGAGGGGGTGAGGGAGTACTATTGTGTTATTTGCAGTTTTACTTCATAAACAAAATTCTGTCCTCTGATGCCTGTGTTTGGCTGCTGCTGGCTTCTGTGCCTTCATTGCATGTATGTTTGCCAGTTACCGGCTGGATTTTCATAAATCAAGTAACCTAAAGTCTCAAGGGACTTCAGAGTGAAAGCATAAGTTGTGAGAGTTTAGGCTCACAAAACAGTTGTAATCTGTTATACAGTACGAATCCTCTTTCATGCTTTTTAGTAGCTCCTATCCTCTCTGGAACACACAGCAGGTGAATCGCAAGGCAAAACTTGGCCCTGTGGCTTCTAAAATATTGCACTTTGCATTCAAACAGGGAAAATAAATCTTTTATCTGAGTTAATTTATTTATCATTATATTTGGATATTTCGTTTGGGTAGTAAATATTATTTTTGCTGTTCTACCAGTTTTGCTGTAATGATAACTTCATATTTTAGTCATAAATAAATGTCAACAGCAAAAATAGAAAATAAGGTCATAGTGAGACAAGAATCTTCATTGTCAATGAAGTTAAAAATGGAAGGAAACAATCAAAGGATTTGGTAGAAATAATAAGAATTCACACCTTAAAAATTTCTGCAACTTTTTGTCTGGAAAATTTTGAAGTCTTGAATTAATTACAGGAGATGAAAAAGTTTCACCTCTGAAAGGAGGTGATTAATATAAGCTTTAAAATGTTCCTCCCAAGTCTGTAGGAGGCATTTTCCTACAATGTATTTGTAGGGAAAAAAAATCATCCTCCAAGCAAAACAAAAGTAAAACTGATTTATTTTTCTGTTCATTAAAGGACCTGTCCTGTCTGTGTGAAATAGTATCTAAGTGAGGGAGTTAAAGCTATATACTCCACAGTCAGTTCTTGGAAGAGGCACATCCTTAACAAGCTTCCTCATGGTTTGTTCAATCCTCTTTTATGTGCTGTGCTTGGTTCTGTCAGGTACTTGGGGGCATGGAAAAGGAGATATTTGGGGTGGAAAGGCGCCGCAGCTACAGAATTCCTTACACACAGGATACTGTTTATAGCAAAATTTACTCCCGTCCTGAAGCTGGGATAAGCCTCTGTAACTAGCTGTCTCCTGTATCCCGAATCTGACAGCATATCTTTCCACAGCTAATAAGGTGGAAGCTGCAAAAAATCAAAAGGACTGCTGGCACAATGCTCACACAGTAAGAACCTAAAGCTAATGTCAGTCCCACTGGGAGAGAATACTTTACACAGGCACAGAGATCAGAACTTCACCAATTATCTATTAATGTTTCAGGAACAGATCCTGAAATAATTGATAGATTAAAACCTGGGCTAGAGTTGACCTGGGACTTCCCTGCATCCTTGTCTGACTTTGAGTCTCATCACTGCTACTTCACTGTATTACCTGTGATGGATGCAAAGCTCCAATTGATGAACAGTTGTTCTGCCCTTACAAATAGGTGTAAATCTGTTATGGGAATCCTACTGGAGATTTCTCAGCTTTCTTGAAATGACTCTCTAAACACAGCTGCCTCACAGTCATGGTAAACATTCTTCACAAAGGCCAGTTTGCTCTACAGGCCCCAAGGAATGTGACAGCTTGATACCTGGATAAGCCTGGGCTCAGTTTCTGTTTCTACGGAAAAGCTGGAAAAGCTGGAGCCTCCAGTGGATGTTGGTAAACAAACCCTGGAGCCATTACTTGATAGGGATCATAAGCTGTTACTCAGCACCTTGCAATATGGAGTTGGATGTGACCTAAATGAAAGAGAATAAAAGTCAGAAAAGTATTTCAGAAATACCTGAGATGAGTCATTGCACACAGAGCAAGCTGCTACTGAGGGGTTGTGCCCAGTTCTTCAGCTGTTAACCTGTGATCTGACTTGATCACCATGCACCAGGCTGAAGTACTCACTCAAGTATTGCAGCTGCTGGTAGGCACAAAACCTCTTCCCCAATGTCCATATATGCCCAGGTTTAAGTGCAGGAACAGAAGGAAGGGTAATAGCAGGGAGAGTGGGACAAATTGTAATCCACTCCTGTTATCAAATATAGGGACTTTTTATCTAGAAGATAAGGTCATTTTAATCTTTGGTCTCTGAAAGCAGAGGCTAGGTAGATTCATGTTAGAAGCAGTACGCACAAAAGTCAGTACTGATATCCATTAGATAAGTATATTTAAAAGTGTTCTGTTCTCCATTCATAGAAGAGTTTACGTCTTCCCAGGAGTTCAATACTGGAAAGTGTATGTTATAGCTCAAGGTTCTAGAACAAACACCACCTGGTATAATTCAAACTGGTGAGGAGCCAGATCTCTCTGAACTTGCTGCTGCTTTCTGGGAGCTTCTGTTTGTTATTGCAGTGGGGAGGTCACATTGGAAGCATTGGAAAGGATGCGGGTGAAAAGCTATTGTTGTTGTTGTAGGACCAATTCCATCTCTATGACTAAGAGTGAGTGAAATTCACTGATGAATAAGATACTACTTCCTCTGGTACATGATGGCAGAATTAAGGCCAGAAAGAACATACCTGGAAAACCTGGGCTTGACTGTGCTAGTGTTAGGCACCATGTGTGAAATGCCAGACGTGCCAATGCCAGACAGCCTTTACACTCACTTGGCAGTGCAGGGAAGGCTGCCTTCTGCCCGCAACAGGACACAGCAGATCACCTTGGTGGCTTTAACACACTAATTTCTCTGAGAGGACTTGTTCTTCCCATGCACTGTGATCAGCCTGAAGGGACTGTTGCCGTGTGGATCAGCAGAAGGGTTTTCAGGTGTGCATCCTTGCTGGCAGACAAAGATGACCTGAAGAAAGACCAGAAAAAAACAGAGAAGATTTAAGTACTTCAAGAGGTGACTCACTGGGTCTCAGGAAGGACTACGGGACCAGTATTGAAGTGCTGGTAAAGTAAAAATGGCCTTCAAGGACAGAGACTATTAGCAGAGAAGCCCTTGTTTGGGTGTAAGTGATCTCAGTCAAGTGCAATATTGATACCAGAGAAAGAGGGAAATCAGAAAGTTAAAACTATAATCCTGGGATTGGCAGAGGGAAGAATGAAAAAAGAGAAACGCTGACAGCAAGAGCTAACTGGTTCCTTGAAAGTGTATCGACCTTGTTTCCTCTGGTCTTGTGTTACAGCAAATAAGGGAATCACCCTCGCCACTATCAGCACAGTATTTGCCTTCTTTCAAGCAGATGGCACCATACGCCAGATGAATAAGGCTTGAATCTGTCTTTAATAACTTACTAGTTATTCTCAAATATTGCGTGATTGACTCCAGTGCACGAGGGAATTATAAACATTGCAGTTAGCCCAGTATTACCTTCACGGTCAGAGGGGAGATAGGACAGGAGTGAGTGAGAGAGTATTCTGGTATTTGAATACGCTCTGCATTACAATGCCTGCAGCCTTGCCATGCCCCACCAGAAAGTCGCAGTCTCATTCTCTGTCACTGAGACGTCCCATCCCAAATGATGCAGATGAATTTAACCACACAGAGGCCTGAAACATTTTCCAAGGGAAAAACCCCCGAGTTTCTGTCACTGAAACAAAAGTGGAAAATTCCCAGCACAGTTAAGCTCAGAGACTTTCTTCCACCCCAGCTATTCACCAAGCAAGGGTTATTCTAACCACAGCTCAGAGCAATCTGAGAGCGGCTGCTGGGATGCTTCTCAATTTTAAATGCGAAGCCGCACTTTAAGAGGAGGGCTGGCAGACAGAAGGGGGAATGCGATAGCTGTGGCTGCGGGAGCTGTAGGCATCCGGCGTTACTGCAGTCACCACTAGACAATGGGATCACCCTTTGTCCCAGCTCTGGGCGGGACCCAGAGACTGCCTGGTGGGCCAAAGACTTGCAGCATCATGATTTGGATGGGACAGGAGCACTGACCGTAATCCAATGCCCGGAGAAGGAGCTTCCATTACCTGTTTCCTTCTCCCCTAGGGCTGCTTCCCCAAGATTTGTGAAAAAATACCAAACCCGCGGCACCTGGGGATCACACCTCCACTCCGGGACGGCCGGGGGGCATCGAGGTCCGACCTTGAGCCCCTTCTGGGGTCCCCTGTGTCAGAAGCACGCACGGGACGTTTTGGAGGGTGGTGGCTGCTCCCAGAGAGATCTCTGATAAACAGGAAGAGACGAGTATTGCTACAAATCGCTAATCACTCCTAATATCAGCCTAGCAAGAGAATAAAACTAGATTTCCCTAAGGAACAAAGATGTAGTGCTCCTGCCTCCCCTTCCTGCAAAATTCAGACAGCCCCGAAGACCGCGGGTGCGGGCAGAGCAATTTCTCTCGCGGACCACGTTTTCCTACCGTGCAGTGTGTAGAAACACTCTGCAAGAAGCCGGCTGGCCTCTCCAGGCATGCACCAGCTTGGCAAAGCGGCGGAGCGGAGCTGCCCCTGCAGCCGGCGGGGCTGGGAGAGCTCCCCGCGGCCGGGCCCGCAGCCGCCGCTCGCTCCTGCCCGGGCTGCAGGCTCTTGCCGGGAGAAGGGTCACTCTCCAGACTCAAGAAAATATGTTTCTCTCTCCCTCTCTGCCCACATTGTCTTAGTGTCTACCCCCACCCCTTTCCCATCCGCCTCAAAAATTCAAGGAGAGGTGGAAAAAACAGGCAGAACTGCCTGCGTTTGCTGCGTTTGCTTCTGACGCCAGAAGGGATTTAGGGATATTACCGGCGGCTTATTTAGAGAGTCCAAAAGCACACCAAGAGCAAAATAAAAGAACAGGGGGAAAAAAGCGTTGGGTTTAAGCACACAGTTGACGAGCATCGGTTCAGAAGCCGGGGCAAAGGCTGCTCTGGTTATTCTGGCAGATTTCCCGGGAAAGAAACCGCGTCCCGCTCTCAGAAAACGTCCCGGTTCGTGTAAAACACAACGCTGGAAACACGCACACGCATACACGTGTACTTACACACACAACTCTCCCTCTCTATTGTTTATGTACGCCACTATTTACGGATAGTGCAAGGGGAAAGGGCTGTCGCATGCCGGGCTCCTGACCGCCGGGAAAGAGAGCGGGGCCATTTCTCGGCCCGGAGGCCCTCTCTGCTCCCCGGCAGCCGGGGCCAGGTGTCTCCTCCCGCGGAGCCGAGCTACGCGCAGCGCCAGCACCGTGGGGCGCGGTGTCCGGGCAGAACCGTCCCGGTGCCTCAGCCCCGCTGCTCCTCTCTTTCCCAGGGGCGCTCCAGCTGGAGCTGAGGGATGGGGTGGGCAACGTGAGACTACCCGGTGCACAGCTCTCCTTTAAAAAAAGCTGCCTTCCCCGAAGTGATAAAGCCCCGAGCCACGGCGATTTTTACCCCGTTCGCGGCTGATACCGCGTCCCCGCGTCCTCCTGCTCCGGGTGCGGGTGACAAACAGCAGGGGCAGCGCCCCGCGGGGGCCGGGTAGGGCCCCGGGGCTGGGAGGAGAGAAATCGCCTCTACGAAAGCGGGACACAAGCGACGGGCTCCCGCAGTTTTCGTGCGGTCGCCGTGAGCCGGCGTTGGGCGGGCGTCACCTGAGGAGGCTGGAAAACGATGCTCTTGCGGGGCAGAGCCCGTGCGGTCCTTCAGGGTCACGGCGGGCGTCCAACTTCCCCACACAGCCGGGCGCTTGGAGCAAGCGTCATTCACTCCCTGCGCTCGGCCGTTCCACGCCGACCACAAATACAGAGCCCAGAGCCTGTAAATTCCTTTCCCTGCTGCCAGTGAGTTTGCACGTCCTAGCAGTCTAACACCTGTCCCTTAACCCAACGAGTGGGCACGTGCATGCATATAGCCAGATACATCCACCTGAAGAAGACGAAATTCATTGTGCACCTGAACATTCAAAGAAAATACAAACAGGGCAGTGAGAGCGCAAAAACTATATCTGAGTGGGTTTTTTTTTTTTAAGCATCCCTAAAAGACAAACTAAAATAATTTTTGTCATTTAAATTACATATTCCCACTGTAATTATACGTCTTTCGCTTTTCCTTTTCCTCCAAAGAGAATGTTCAGATTTGTTTGCAAATGAGAAA
The DNA here is from genome assembly GCA_013397315.1 of Donacobius atricapilla. Classification (NCBI taxonomy): domain Eukaryota; kingdom Metazoa; phylum Chordata; class Aves; order Passeriformes; family Mimidae; genus Donacobius; species Donacobius atricapilla. Next base: position 125,906 of record WBMY01010024.1, on the reverse strand, counting down.
CTGTATTTTATGCATATAGGCATAGAAATTCTGAAGGTAATACGCAGAGAAAATTTAAACCTGAAGAAAACATCCACAATTTTTTTAAGAAAGATGTACAGTTGTTAATATAGGAAACTGGTCTTGAAAGCATTTTTTGTATCTTCTACATTGCTGTAACAGTGCAAATACAAAATGATTGTAAATTTGCAACACCAATACATTAATAATTCAACTGCAGTTATTTGATTCTTTAAAATTATATTTTCCATTCAGAACATCGCAATTATTTGGTTTTGCAACTATATTTAGCAGGAGTGGGATTTATAATACATAAAATTTTTTTCATAGTCACAATTTAATAGTGGAAGGTATAGGTTAAAAACTACAAGGTAGAAAGGGCACTTTATTCAAATCATGTGGAAGCTCCCAACTTCATCCTAAATTGTGTGCATACAAAGAACACACAAACCCTTCAAATGTGCAGAACAGCTGGATGCCGTTTGGGTCTTTTTTTTCCTCCCTAAGTGACATTTAATCTTATTATGAGTGAAGGGTGTTCATATATATTTGAAGAGGGAGATAGAAGCTATGTGGCTCACACCGTGATATCCAGAGACTAAGAGACTGTTCACAGAACTCTGGATGAAGTAAGAGAGATGTCGGACAAAGTTCTGCATGTTTTGACAATGAAGCTGAGATGAATTTCCCAAACTGCTGAGAGGTTGCTGAGTTCACAGATATGGTAACAAATCAATGAATCTGCACCGAAACCCCACCTGGGCCACTCCATGCTGCCCCTGCGAAGTGACAGGCAACAGGTCTTTGCAGGTAAAGAGTCACTTGCCTGCGTTAGGCCTTGGTTCCAGGTCTCAATCCGGGAAGCCAAGAGAAATTCAGTAGACGTCGCACGGGCCTGGCGGGGAGGCTTCCGGCTCAGCCTCCTGCCGAGGACACTTGTGATTTCCCTGATACAGTGTAAGCATCGACCATTACCTGGTCCAGGGGTGTGGAAAGTCGCCATGCAGCATCTCCAGCAGAACTACATGGGGTCCTTCGCAGCACTCTCCTTGGACCTCTTGACAGCAAACTTTCTCTGGAGGCAGTGCCATCACCCTTTTCTCCATCGTGTACGTCTACCAGGGGCATTTAGGTCACAAGCGTGTAGGTCTACAAGCAGCAGGAAAATCCCACACTTCTCACAGCCCTTATGGTCCCTTCCCCCATTGCTGAACACTGTCTCCCTTATTAGGTACTCAGAGATGGACTAAAACGCCCCGAAGACAAATGTCCCACACGGGAATATTTCAAATCTCGTCCCTGGTGAGGAGGAAAATTGTCAAGAGAAAGACTAGGGCACTGGCAGGGGCAGGCGGTCAGCATCAGGGCCCGTGACATGGTCCCTGTGCCAGGGCCAGGTCGGTGACACTGGGATCTCCCCATGGAGCCCGAGCCACGGCCAAGAGCGAGCAGCCCCTGTGGAGCGTGGAGCCGCCCATAGCTGCCGAGACTGCTGCGGGGCTCAGCACAGCGCTGTACGCAGCAAAATTCCCTCACCACCTTCCCTCTGGCCGCACCGCTGAAAGCAATGCCAGAGCCGTGTGTGCGGATCCGCTTCCTGCACACCGGGTGCAAGAACCCCTTTCGGGACAGCACACAGACTATAAAGGCTCTCCGGCTCTCCAGCCTGGGCCCCACACCGGGACTCGCCAGGAGCGGGGCGCTTCTGCAGCCCAGGCCCTGGTCCTGCTGCGCCTTTTTCCTGGGCGGGAGCCGGGCTTTGGGTTTGGAACAGCTGCAGGAGGGGGTCAAGAGATCGACCCGACGTCCCGGGCTGCTGGCTGCGGGCCGCCCGTCTTCCTCATCCTCTGGTTGCGCGCGTCCCTCGGGGCTGGATGGGGGTCCCGGCAGGGAGATACCCCTGCCGGACACCTACAGGCTCTGGGACAAGGACATCAGCGCGAGCAGGAAAAGGGGGATGTGGGCAGAGTCAGAGCACGACGGGGAAGCCAAAATGCCCCTCAGCGCCACGACTGGCGCCGCACCATCCCTGGGTTGCTTGTCATCTCTGCATTTGGCAGAAATCTCATGGAGAAGTCACTCTGAAATGTCGTTTTCTGACTTTGCCGGAATCCCGGGGGGGGAAAGTCCTCTATACCAAAGGGCATCTGCCCTTTCCGCAAGGCAAGTCCCGTTTGGCAGGCAGTGGCGAGGGGCAGCAATCTTCTCGCAACAGCGCTCTTCTCCAAAGGAAATAAAAAACGTGTATTTCCAGCACCAATCTGCATTAAATACTGCGGCGCCTCAACTTTGCGAACGAGCTGGGCGGGTTTTACCCAATTCGTATTACACCGCAGCTGCAGGAGAACCGTTTCGCAAACGAAAGCGAGGCTGCAGGAACCGGCCCCCTTGCCCTGCCAGCCCGGCAGCGGCGGCCGCGGGCTGTGGTGGCTCGTCCCGCCGGCCTGCCGGACCTCCCGGCCCCGGGCTGGCCGCCGGGAGGCTGCTGGCGGAGGAGCGGCGGAGCGGGCTGCGGGGGATAACCGCGCTATGGCACTTGCGTGGTTTGCAGCGGCAGTGGTGGGACTTCACCCTTTCATTTCCACACGTGGTGTAAGCGGGCAGAGCTCGACCGCGGATCCGCCGTATAAAAAAACCTACCGGGTTTGATCGCAGAAACTTTGAGCCGGAGAGGAAGAGGCTTTCGTCTACTTTATGAAAGTCCGCAAGTGATAGTGAACTCCCCGCCCGGTTACGTCTTTGCTACTTCATGTAGCAAATAATCTGTTTTCATGCTCATCAATAATGTCACCTCTGGGATCGACGCTGAGGCCACCCGAGGACCCGCGCAAGGCAGGAGGGGATGGGATAGGGAGTAAGGGCAGCTCGGCTCTCTTTTCTCTTATCCTTTTGTTGTTGTTGTTTTTGTTGTCGTTGGGGGGGAATTGGAACATAATAAAAATGTTCCAATTTTATTATCTCAACGAAATAAAACCCTCAGGGCGGTAATGACCGGGTTTTCTACAGGCAGTAAAACGTTAAAGAAGCCACAAACCTTTCAGCATAGACCAAAAAGCTAGTTTCTCTTCTCTTCTCTTCTCTTCTCTTCTCTTCTCTTCTCTTCTCTTCTCCTCTCTTCTCTTCTCTTCTCTTCTCTTCTCTTCTCTTCTCTTCTCTTCTCNTCTACTCTGCTCTCCTCTTCTCTTCTCTTCTCTTCTCTTCTCTTCTCTTCTCTTCTCTTCTCTTCTCCTCTATCAGGGAAAAAACCCCAAACGCCCCAGTGTTTTGTGGCTGTGTAATGCAGGGGAAGACATGGTTCTGAAGGAAAACGCAGCCCCTTTTCAGCCGGACGGGCAGCTGTGTTCTGTGCACTGCATGACGCAGATGTTCCCACCTGCAGAAGAACCTCAGGTCATCTCGGAGGTCCAGAGCAACAGGGCATCAACGACCCTAAAGGTATCCGTGTACACATTTTTGGATAAAGTGTTTTTGCTCAAGTAGAGCTATAGGAACTGGAAACCCTTAAAGATAAAGAATCGAGAAAAAGAAAAGATGCATTTTCAAACCTGGCCAGCAAAGACCGTCACCGGCCTTTGGTCCCAAAAACCAAATGTTTAGGGGGTCGGGTTAACCGTGGGAAAGGATTAGTGGACACAAACTCAAACAAGGAAACTTCCTCCCGGGCGGAGCTACCTGTGGGAGCGCAGCTCGTGTCGCTGCTCACCGCTCCTCTCCGCAGCCCCCCGAGCCCCTTCGGCCTCGCTCCGTGGGGCCGCACGAAGGAAAACCTCCCTGGCAGCCAAGGCCTCCTCCACCAAAGAGACGAGGGAGGGGATAATTATTCTTCCACTGTAAGACGTTCGTCATTCTAAATCGCCAAGCGAAGTAGTGCCGCGAGGTGCGGGGGAGGTCCCCAGAGCCGCGCTTGGCTTACAGCTGCCTTTCGTAATAACTCAGCCGGGAGATAAACCGGCACTGATTTAACTCGCTGTGAAGGAGAGCTCCGAAATTCCCCGTATCCTTAGGTGTGCTGGGCTCTGTCGGCGCAAGCGGGAGCTGGCGGCGGCCGCCCACGCTCTGCCCGGCCTCCTCCCCGGCGCCGAGCGGGGTATCACCAGCGACACCCCAAACGCTGCTTGGTGTAAAGCTGCCCCTCACCTTTGCTGGCTGGGTCTCCCGGGCTCCCGCGGGAAGGGCTCCGTCCCTCCCACTGCCGTGGCGCAGAGGAGCGAACCTGCAACAGTGTGTGATCTCAGACGAGAGCCGCGAAATAAAACAAAGTCAGACTTGCTGCCGTGCGTCCAGGAAGACGACAGAGTTACCAGGACTCTCAAAAGCTTCTGGTTACTTGAAAGCAGCTCGAAAATGCAATTATTCCTGTAGGTGGCACTGGTACTAGGTGTTGCAGAAGCGAAGGCAGAAATGGAGAAAATTGCCTAGGAATTCCCAATTGGTTCCTATAATTTAAGACAGAACAATAGACTTATTTTTTTCATTTACTATAAATTCATGTAACATGTGACAAATGAAAACCCGATTTCTTTATTAGAACAAAACATGCTTAAAAAAATCTAGTCCTCTGTAGCTTAATGGTCTGGTCCACGAGAATTGTCTATTCCCCTATATGTCATTAAACAAATCCTAGTGCAAATAGAAATTAACTCAACACGGCTCATTCAAGTAAAATACTTGCACCAGGAAAGCCCTAATGAGATACTGTCTGGTTTCCAGAGGGGTTGCTAAGCACGATTGGCGGCAAAGTTATTAAATCTGTCCAAGCAGCTAACACATCATTAAGACACCCCCCCTAACCTCCCAACCTCGATCTGAATATTCAAGAGAGGGTGAGAGGGATATGACAGAGCACCGATGCCACAGGCCCGGTGGAACTCCTCGCGCCGGGGAGAGGAACGGGGACAGCCCCGGGGCTCGGCGGCTGCGGGAGGCGCGGAGGGCTTTGCCGGGGAAACTTGGTCGGCGGGGACGCCCTTAACCCCCGGCCTTTCTCCCAGTTTGCCCTACCGCGCATTTATTTCACCTGTTCTCCCGTCTTCAGCGTGTTCAGTGAAGTGCACGCACACGCCTTCACTGTAGAGGCTCTGTACGGACCTGAGGCGGCGGGCTCAACCCCACAGTGTAACCGAGCCTGTCGGTCTCCTTTCTCCTGAGAATGGATCAAATGCCCGTAGCAACTCTCCACGGGTCGTCTGAGTTTCTGCAGACCCTGCCCTTCTCCCACCAGGCCGCGGGACGGCTTCCCGCGGTGTCGTAGGGACTGAGAGCCCCGGCCGGGCCAGGGAATCGCCAGCCGGGGAACCAGCCGGCTCCCAGCGGCGGCAGAAGCTGCTCTAGAATGAGCGGGGGGCTCCAGCCCAATCCCCGACACAGCCCGACACCGCTTGGACATTTCCTGACCGCTGAAGCTGAGTTTCCCTACTTCTGTGCGCCAGGGAGGAGAGCTTTGAAAGAGGTTGAGTCCTTATCCCCAAAGCAGGACACCTAAAAGCCTTGGGGCTCGATTTCTTGCTATGTTTCGTTTCCTTCAGATTTTGGGTCTGAGACAGACGAAGTGACTCCAAGACCCGATTGTATTTTGCCCATCATTGCTTCATAAATATTCAGGAAATGTGCTGGCATGGCTCGTTTGTATCTGATGAAACTTTTTTAAACAAAATTTCATTATATTATATTTCCATTCTCCGTCTTGTCCCTGACGTTAAAATAATTTCTTAAAATTGAAATATCACACACTCACATGGGACAGCCCCCTCTCTACCTGCCAGCTTGTGAAAGTTTCGGAGTTTGTGTGTATTTCCGTGCAGATTTGAATACTACGTTAATTAAATTAAGGTAAAAATACCCCCTCCCCCTTCCTCCTCCGGAATCACAAGTAAATGAATGCGGGCAGTTTACACAAGCACAAATACACAAGCGGGTGGTTTTTGGCGAGCGAAAATAAGGTAGCAGGCTGTAACAAGAAACGCGACATCTACCAACAAGGGATCAGCGATTCGTGCCAGGATCATTCTCAAAAAGCTCTTTTCTCCCGAAGAGAGGGGGACAAGACGGAAACAAGGCCAGGCCCTGCAGAAGGGCAGGGGCCGGGGGTCGCCAAGGGGTTAGGGAGCTGTCGGGGAGGCAGCCGTCCCTATCTGCCGCGGTCCCTATCTGCCGCGGTCCCTGTCTGCAGCCGCGCGCCGGCTGGAAAGGATGTCTCCCTGTGAAAATCTCCCTTCTCTCTCCCACAAGCGTTTACCGGTGCATGTGTTGTTGTCCGAGGCTACGAGGCGGGGTCAGCACACCGGAGAGCTGGCGGTCAGGCCGGTACTTTCGGGCTCGCAGGCTCGGAGGGGGAGCGGGAATGGCGAGGTCAGCCAGGATGGCGAGCGGCCCTGCACCCTCTCCCTCTGCCTCCTAAGGCACGCTGCCCTCGCTAACCTACTGCGCCCTGCTATTTTGCGGCAAAAGGGAATGCACATGGCAGCCAGTGATGCGTGGAGGCCCCTTCATCCTGCGTTTGATTCCTCGCAGAAAACGGGAATGATCCCTGGAGATTCAGTGGGATTTAATATGCTCACGTGTAGAAATAGCTCTGTGCAAAATGAAAGCCCCGTTTCAAAGCTCCGTGCGTCTCATCTCTTTCAATCTCACACAGCACCTTCCCTCCGGGATGGGTCACCTCCGGACATAACTGGGCCGTCGCTAACCTTCCACCTGCCTCTGCTCGCTTTTCCCTGCCTTTCAGAGGCGTCCAAAATCTCCTCCGACACCCCCACCGCGTTATCCCCTCACCCCTGCTCCTGCTTCAAGATGCTCTTTGCCCACCAAACTGTCTGCATCGCTTCCGGGGGTGGATTTCGCGGCTTTGAGCCGCATGGCAGGAGCTGGGGGCGGGGAAGACAGGGCGGCTGCGACAGTCCCTCCGGCCGGCGCACCACGTCCACCCCTCAGACCTTCCCCACGCCACCTCGGAAAATACAGCCACCCCACTACGTACGTGGCCGAGGGGACCGTGTCCTTTGGGAAGGATCAGGGGGGTTCTGTTTACAAAATACGTTATCATGTGGGCATCCTTCTGCCTTAATAGAGCCTGAGTAGCCCACTGCCCTCGAGGGACGAGAGGGGGTTATCTTCCTTCCTNAACCCCCCAAACCCCCATTATCAATAAAAATCTGCAGTTTCAAGGAAGGGCTGGGGGATGTGCCGCGTTGGATTTGTCTGGTTCCTTCCTACTAGGGGAGAGCAGAGGCATCTGTGGAGCAGAGCGAGGCACAGAAAGGCCTCATGAAGGCGGCTCTGAGAGGAAGGAGCAGGATACGCCGAGGTGAGCACGGCGGCGAAACGGAGCCCTGCCGGAGCGGCGGGGA
>WBMY01010024.1:77935-113860 GCA_013397315.1 Donacobius atricapilla | reverse complement strand
CCCTTTTTTTTTTTTTCCCCTCTCACTTCTTTTCCTCCTTCCCCTTTCCTTCCTTCAGTCTCGGGGGCATGCCGCTATTATAAAGAAGCGTGCGTGGAGTGCCCGGGGGCGGGGGGGGTCCCTGTCTGTGACATCTGTCTATGATGAGGAGCAGCTCAGACGCCCCCTTCTGTGCCGTCCGCCGTGTCCGACGGCTGTGTTTGTGCATTTGCTTGCAGAACCTGCCTTCGGGGAAGTGAACCAGCTCGGGGGGGTGTTTGTCAACGGGAGACCCCTGCCCAATGCCATCAGGCTGCGGATTGTGGAACTGGCGCAACTGGGGATCAGGCCGTGTGACATCAGCCGCCAGCTCCGAGTTTCCCACGGCTGTGTCAGCAAAATCCTGGCTCGCTACAACGAGACCGGCTCCATCCTACCGGGGGCTATCGGCGGCAGCAAGCCTCGGGTCACCACTCCCACCGTGGTAAAACATATCCGGACCTACAAACAAAGGGATCCGGGCATCTTCGCTTGGGAGATCCGGGATCGCCTGCTGGCCGATGGCGTGTGTGACAAGTACAACGTGCCGTCGGTCAGCTCCATCAGCCGCATCCTCAGGAACAAAATCGGGAACCTGTCTCAGCAGAGTCACTACGAGTCTTACAAGCAGCACCAGCCGCCCCCACAACCTGCTCTGCCCTACAACCACATCTACCCCTACCCCAGCCCCATCGCTGCTGCAGGAGCCAAGGTGTCCACCCCTCCCGGGGTGCCGGCCATCCCCAGCACCATGGCCATGCCCAGGACGTGGCCGTCCTCTCATTCGGTGACGGACATCCTGGGGATCCGGTCCATCACAGACCAAGGTGAGAAGTGCGGGGGGAGCCGGGGCCGCAAAGGCAGAGAAACAGAGCCGGAGGGGCTCGTCCCTGCTCCTGGGTTCTTACCTCTCCGAGGTCGGAAGGTGGTTTCGTTGTTTGATTCGGGAATCCCCTCGGTTTCCGCCAGTGCGGGCAGGGCACCGAGCTTGCTGGAGGACGCTTGCTCGGAACGTGGGCAGACCGAAGGGTCTGGGCGCGCTGCAGGCGGACCAGCGAACAGGACACATCGGCCGTCACCTCCGCCTCTCTGACCCGGGAAGCGGCGATCCTGGCCGGAGGGAATAACGGCCCGGAGTGCGGCGGCCCCCGGGAGCACTCGGTCCCGGTCCCGGTCCCGGTCCTGGTCCCGACCGGGGCTCGCTGCCGCGCTCCAGGCACGGGCGCCGCCTTGGCGTTACTGAGAAGTACATTTTCTATAGTTTTCGCAATCAGGCCAAATTTACTTCGGCAGGAAGTTCAAATGTCATCTAATTGCTTTCATTCTGATGCTGTATTTTCCTCCGAAGCGGTGGTCTAGGAAAACCAAAGGCCCAAGATTTGCCTTTTTTATCCCTTTCACATTCTTTCTGTTCCTCCGCCTGTAAAACTGCGTCGCGTCTCCTCGCCGCTCGCTAGCAAGGGACATATTTTCCATTTCGGTCTCTGCCAGTGAATTAACAGTGAAAGCGTTACTCAAAGTGTCACTGAAAACAACAATCCAAAATAACCTTTGCCTACAGCGATCTCTGTGTCCCATTCTTCTCTCAGTATTAGTGGAGAGGTGGGAGCTGTTATCTCTGTTTTCACTGCCCTTTTAACAGCAACAATCCAGTTATAGCAGCATTTCAAATGCAAAATGATCCTTTAGGAATTGCAGAATAATTTTCTTCCTATTTCAGCAGAAAGGTGGTATTTTTTTCAAGTAACACATACGCATGCACGAGTATATTTTATTTATATGAATGCGTGCAAAAAATCTAAGTTTGTTCTTCTTTGCCCTTCACGATATAAACTTTATCCTCGTCCTCACTGGCACAAACAAATACTTTTTTTCTCAGTCGACTTTAAGAAATACACGCCTGGCAATCTCTGAGGCAATCTAGATGTAGTGTTGGCAATGAACATATAAACAATGAAAACATTACAATCACATGAGAAATTTAGGTTGGTAGTTTGTTTTTGTTTTGTTGGGTTTTTTTTTTTTTTAGTGAGTTCCTCCTTTATTAACACCACATTGGCAGGCAGGCCTCTGACGGTGCTGCCGGGTGTCTCGGTATCAGCCCCCGCAGCGGCACACATCTTTCTGCAGTGTGAAAGCTCCCCCTCCCCTTCCCGTCAGAGGGTCGGGGCTGCGGAGTGGCCGGTGCCGCAGATGGGGGCTGTTCGCCCTTGATTTATAGGGTAAACTGACCTTGCTGACACGTAAAGGAAGCCCCTATTCATGGGAAAGTGTGAGATCAGCAGAAAAGGGCGCTCACCGAGGGAGCTCAATTTCTTAAGACAACTTCAGATTTGTGCCTTTCCCCAGCACGGCGAGGGGCCGAGCGAGGTGGTGTGGCAGGAAAGCCCCCTCCCACGGCGGCTCCGATGCGGCCGGACTCGGGGCAGGGCTCCCCCTACCCCTCCCCTGCCTCCCCGGTGCGGGAATTTGGCCGTTCGAGGAGTTTCTCCGCCTGCAAAACATCCCGGTATGCCCATGGCGCGGCTGATAGGCGTGTAAATAATAGGGCTGTTATCTCTTTTCCTCCCCGCTTTCTTATCTTCCTCTTTTTATTTCCCTATTTTAAATACATATATTTATGAATTTACTTTTGTGTTTCGTTTTCTTTTTTCTCCCAAAAAGTGTTTGGAGCCCAGTTCGTTGCAGGCATGTCAGGTCCGTTTGTAGCATGGGGTGTCGTTTCTCTGACTCACAAATACACACACACAGCGGTTGCCATAAATACCCTCAGGAGATCCCGGGGACAAGTGCCGGGCGGCAGCTCCGTCCCGCCAGTGCGGGGACGTGGGGGCGGGCGAGCCAGCCAGCTCGGGGCTCAGCCGCCGATCTCTGTCACAAGCTGCGCGGAGGGAGCCGGCTCCCTTCTGCCCACGAATCACCCCCTCAGAGAGCTTCCAGGAGCTTCAGCGAGGTGTGGTGGGCGAGGGACCTGCTCCCCTTAGCTCTGCCCCAGGGACTGCCTCCCATGGGAAGAGGGAGCCGTCTCCATCCCGAAGCAAAACCATCTCCACCTCCCAATCCCAGCCTCTGCCTCTAACTCCTTCTCTCCCGCTCCTTTGTTTTCCAGCAGTGAATGACACTTCGCCTTACCCCAGTCCCAAGGTGGAGGAATGGAGCAGCTTGGGCCGAAATAGCTTCCACCCGCCGGCCCAGCATGCCGTGAACGGGTTGGAGAAGAGCTCCCTTGAGCAGGAGGCCAAGTACAGCCAGGTAAAGAGNCCGGCCCGGCCCGGCCCGGCCGGCGGGCATGTCCCGCCGCCACCTCGGCCCTGACAGCCGCCTCCTGCTCTGTCCGCAGCGTGCTCTGTAGTCAGGGGAATAATTTGAAAATGAGGTGTAATTGCTTCCTACATTAAGCATTTTTAAACGCTTAAGTAGACGGCGAATTTCCTACGTTTTAATTACAACACAATATAACTGTTACTTAATAAATCTCTGTCTAAATCTTTGTACTTGCTAATCAAGTCCCATGCCAGGAGAAAAGCTATAAAAGGCTCAATTGTTACTCGTTGGGAAAGCACAGGTTTTGAAAACATTTTTTTTTCCGTGTGATGGAAACCTTTCAAAACGCATCAGAGGTCTCTCAGACACACTGCCTTTCCCGGCCACGCATTTGTTGTACTTAGAACCAAGTCGAAGAAAACCCACAATCTCTGTTTAGCATTTTCCCCGTTCAAAGACAAAGGTTTTGGACACATTCTCTGGTTTTAGATCCATGTAGAGGAGACTTTTGTAGCTCGTGTTTGGTGGTGAGAGTAGCTGAATCAGACTCTTTCACATTCAAGATGCGGAGCACAAACTGCGGGAACACTTGCAAAGAGCGGGCAGAGCGGGAAGTGCTGTAGATCCCGACAGTGAAAAGCTACTTCATTAAATATATTGATTTTAAAACATTACACCACCCTCAATGCTGTCCTATTTGTTTTGTTTTTTTTATTATCCCATTATTATTATGTTCGTTTCATATCACAAATAATGTGCGCTATGGTATAGCCATGAATGTATGGTTAAAGATAGAATTAGACTTAGGTTTAGCATTACTACTTCTTCTACAATTTTCTTTAAAGACTAAAATAAGCGTTAAAAGTCTTGGTAAAAAATAATAGGTATAGCTTGTCATTATTCTGTAAGAGCAGCTGTACTGTGGCTTCATTGTCTTAGGTTCCAGGCTGGGCCTTCTGCACACAATCCTGCTGAAATATTCACAGGATCTTGTTCATAGGCTATAAACCATGCCCTCTGATGGATCTCATTTACTTCAACAGATGTGTTGAGAAAGAGTGTTTTTATAAATTGGATTATTTTCAATGCTGGTTTGGAAACTATTTTTTACCCTTTATTTTTTTCCTTTCTTACTTTCAATATTTATGATTTTGTCTTCATATCACTGTTCTATTGTCAATACCAGTTTTACTTGAAAATTTTGTTCAACCTGAAAGATCACCTGGTAAATGTTATTTAAACATACGCACTATGTGAAATTTGAGAAAATTGCTATTAATAAAATGGAACTAATTTATCCACATAAATTGTCCAGAGAGTTTCAAAGGGAAGAAAAGACGTATTCAGAACCCTGCTCTCTAAAAGAAGATGTAGAGGAGATTCTTCCCCGCTTCTTCCCTGTAAAAAGAATTTGGCTTTGGAAAGTTCCAACACATAGACCAGTCTATTCATATAGTATCCAGAATTGTTACCCAAATAATTAATTTGAATGTGCATTAATTGCTTTGTCTGTCACAAGTTCACTACCTTGCTAATTTAGAATGTGTTAAAAAAAATCATGCTAAATAAGGATGGGAAAATGTGATTATTTGCAGTTTTTGCCACATTCCTTTTGCCAAAATATTTATTCCAGGCAGTGTGAAGTGAAGTTTATGATCCAAATTCCTGCTGCACATAGCACTGGCTTACTGTCTTTTCAGTGAAGTGCAGTGAGTCTGGAGTGACTGTCTATGACAGTAAAGACAAAATTCTCTGACATCATGGGATCCATGGTCTCTTGCAATGTGTATGGTTTGGGGTGTAAAGAGATGAGCAGGGGACATGAGAGAATGTTGGTTCATTTGTGAATCTAGCAGGGTGGCATCTGGAATGGTGGGAAAATGGGGAAGGCTCAGACATACTTAATATGCCAGAAGGACTTTGGTGAAATAGGCTCTGTCGTTGTACTTCGGGGTAAATGCTATTTCTCTCTTTTGGGCAAAGCTCATTACAAAAGCTCTTAAAGGTCTTAAGGAGGCAGACATCAGATTTCCCCTCAAGAAGTGATTGTTCCTTGGTATCTCAGTTTTATATCTGTATTATCAAAATCAGAGGTGCCTACATGAGGAGGGAATCAAGTGAGGATGTTTAACTCAGGCTTCCCAATTTCACAACAGAAGCAGAGGAAATGTGCTCTGAAGCACATTAACAATAGATTGTGTGTGAGTGATAGGTAATTCTGCATTTTCCAACAAATATCATCTATGTATTTAAGCATCATCAACACCCAAAGTTCACCTGTCCATAGCTTGCAAATAGTTCCATAACTACTAGGGAAGTGAAAGACTTGTTCCCCTGCATTAGTCATGGAAGGTAGTATCTTGCTTCTCAAGAAATCCCCTGGAAAATCCCTCTGTGTGAGAAAGACCTGAAAAATTGAGGCCAAAGAACAAGGTCTTGTGTGCTTTTACAATATATTTATTTGATATCTTCTTTTAAATTATGTATATTTGTTTTAAGGCATGGGGTACTGTAGGCTTTTTGTAGGCAAAACTCTTACTGACATCCCAGACTTGTCAGGCAGCAGCCAAACCTGACCTCTCCAATTGGTTCCGATGGCTACATTTCAGCCCTTGTCCCACACATTAGTGGGAATTCACCCACAAAAAAAGGCAGAAAGTCTTCACATTTTTGCCTTTGCAATATGCAGTCACACTAGTTTAACATGAAACTGAACCTCTGGATGTAGAACATTTTTCATTTTATTTTCATTGTGGATTTCCTGGGGCTTTTGTTTGCAATGTTGTTCATATTTGGGTTTCAGGAGTTGAAAGCTCAGCCTGTGATTCTGTACAAAACATTCCACAGGAAACCAAAAGATGCCTTGTCAAGTTTCTATTCAGGTTTAACTACCTGATGTCCCAGGTTGTCATTTATAAGTAAGCAATTGCATAATTTTCCTGGTGTATCACACTCGAGATATGGCTTTCAGAAAGGGTGACAGTGAATCAGAGAAACTGAAGAGGAAAATAGATTTTTCGGAGAGCTTAACAGTTTTGTGTCATACACATTTCATACAGAGCTCAGTTGTATTGCATTATTTATGCAGGGAGGTGCATTCAGTGTGGTGTTCAGGTGCTTCTACAGATCATTATGCTATTGTTACAAAGGATGAATATTCTGAATATTTTCTTTTGCATTGTGCAGCTTATACTGACTACTGCATTAAGAAAAAAAATAGCTGAAACGACTGCAATGTGAACATATTTGTAACCTGCATTTGACATCAAAACACTTAATAAACATGTATTGTATTAAAAATGCAGATCTCAGACATCTGATGCTTGTGACTTGCTGGACTAACATCATGGACGTTCAAACTAAAAAAAAAAGTGGTCTGTATTTACACATGTATGAGAATGAAGGAGACCTGACATATGTCTATATGATTTTCTGAGAGGCAAATAGCGTGGAAATAATTTCTTTTTAGAATGACTTTCTCTGTGTATTGCAGGAAGCAGATGTGCATATTGCCAAAGGGAGCTGAAACTCATTAGTGGGAAAAACCTTTTAAATGGGGGGTCTAAGAGCAAGCTTGCTCCTGGAAATGGTACACTGTTTGGAGGCCTCATCCTAAACCCACTGGAGCTGCAGAAAACACTCCTAATTCAGAGGGGTTTGTGAATGTAGTTTGAGTGAAATCTTCCTCTGACACGCTGGCCAAACCCCTAAACAGCAACTACCTCAGGTCTGTCTCAGCTGAACTTCACCAGCTGTTAGGGGCTTGAGTTTTCTGCGCCGCTGGGATATCACTCCCTGTCCTTTGGTTGCGTTCTGACTGGGGGCCTTGAGCTCTGTGTGCTGCATGCACATAAGGGCAAGGCTCCATTTTGGGGCAAGTGATTGCAAATGTAGGGGCAATTCTGGACAATTACTTGCACAGAAAATGCAGGTAATGTAAACATTTAGTTCCTTGTCTTTCATTTGCAGATGAACAAGGAACTGTATATTTGGTGGCCATGCATCTGTAACTGTATCTGCAGTGCTTAGAACCCACAACACAGGGTAACTTCTTTGGGAGAACATTAAAACGTAGCCTTAAATATCATGGCAAGTTACATGGTCCTCCTACACACATGATTTACTGAAAAAATTACTTAGCACATTGCTTATCTGGCATCTTATATTATAACTCAGGATCTGGGCAGTTGGATTCCTGCTATGGTTCTCTGCAAAATCCATCGGTAACAAAGGTCCAGACCTACTGCTCCTCAGTCATACCCAGGCAGGAGGGGGGTGAAGCTGTGAAGGAGAGGTGTTTATTTGCTTTCTTGCCTTAATACCTGGCAGCATTGTTAGCTGAGTCTGGTGCAGGGATTCAGACCTTGGCTTGGAGACTGTCTGGTTCTGTGTCACTCTCACTAGGATCTCCAGACCAGGCCTGCTATCAGAATATTGCCACTAAAATGGCTTGCTCAAGGTCTAGGCATCCTTGTCATTGCATGTTGTGGGTGAGGGGGATGAGCTGATCCCACTACATGCACCCGATTCCTTCCCAGGTGATCTGGATGGCACCCAATTCGAACCCCATTTGTGAGACCTGCCTCTTACTGGCCACCTGCTTCCACGGCCAAAACACAGTGCCCTGTCCACCAACCCACATGGCTTCAGGGCACTCCACCCGGATGAAACTAATAAAGAAAGTCAGAGAGGTGAGTGAATGGTATACTGACACTCAAACTGCACCCTAAGCACCTTCTGCGCAAAGGACCCCAACCCACCAGGAGATCTGCCGTGACAAACAGGACCAGGGACCGTAAAGTGGGAGTGATGGGAGACACCTATCACAGCCAAGGAACAGAGTGCCAGGAGCAGGGGTATTAGATGTGATTTGGCCTGTTCAGTCTTGGTTCTTGCAGTAGATTGGCAAGTATATGAAGACTGTATAGTGTGTTTGAATTTGTTGTGGCAGTTTATCAGCTTTTAGGAATTGCCAACACACCTAGTCATAGCAACCATAGCCATTCAACAGTTGATGGGTTGTGGGTTCACCTGCCTTAGGGTACCAGCTTCCCAGTAACTGCCTCTGCAGCATTAGATGTAGGAGGCTGCTGTTTTCCTTGTCCCTGAAGAGAACGAGGTGGGGACTTTACCATATTTGCCTAGCTTCTTGACGTCAAGAATCCCTTTGAAGTGTCTGTGTCCATTAGTCTCCTCCCACAGTTTCACTTAAATAACAGCATATTGAAATTACAATATATTCCTTAGTATATAATAATAAGAAGGCATTTTTTCATAGAACCTTTCAATAATACACTATGGTGTTAACCAACAGCATAGAAAAGAACAAATGTTTGTTCCTTCCAGTGTATTCGCTTGTTTAGTGTCCATGTGTGCCCTGCCCAATTCCAGATTTTGCCAAAATACCAAGGGGGAATTATTGTGCAAATCTGTTCTAAAACTATGGGAATCTGTTGTTAATTCTTACTCAAAGGAGTTTGCTTATATGACATGATTTTTTTCCCTGTGCTTTCCTACTGCCCTCTTAAGCCCAGTATATCTGTCTATGGAAGACTTAAGTTGTGCTTTTGTCGTCTGAACTTGGCTTAGTGCTTACAGCAACCAGAATTTGTTTTCGCCACACTTTGACATAATCTGGTTGTGAAGTTTGTTAAGAAGTAGACCATACCCCAAGATCCAGCATCTTCATTGGAAAGGCAGTGACTTTGATTTATATGATCCTTCTTAACCTGGTGTATGAAAGGGAAGCAACCGTTCAATGAGAGTGCAGACCTTGAGCTATAATCTGCGTTTGGAGACATTTAGGTGGATATGTTAGTGTGTGCTTGGTGTGCTGTGGTAGATCCCACTTCACTGTGAAAGCCACCTAAACCCATGACACTTCTGAAGGAGTGCTGGAAACCCTTGCTTCCTGCTTTTCCCTCAGAATGTGCTTAAGATTATACAGCAACCTCAGTCTGCCTTTTATCCACCATGCCTTTTTCTCCTACTTCTCTTTTGCTTCGTTGGTTTTGTAGTAGATTACTCAGTGTCAGAGAATGAGTGGTGTTTTGTCCCTTTTTTTCTTTTCCTCATCCCCCCCCCTTTTTTTTTTCTTTTCTTTTGTTTGTGCTGTAGTTTGCTTTGGAAAAGACGTAAAATGCCCCTGGCTACTTCAGAAAAGAATTGGTGATGGTGTGTAAATTCAAGTTACTATTTCCAAAACTGGGATTTTATTTCCCTGAAGAGGCTGATATTTAAAACTGGATAAGAAAATATAATTTAGAGTGTTCTTGATGCATGTCCCAACTATAGTTAAAACTCAATTGATATTATCTGGTTTCTGTGTTATTCACTGCAGCTGGGGATGGCTATAAGTAAAGGAAGCAACTTTAAGTTAATAAAAAAGCACGTTAAACATGGGGAATGGGATCTGATCATTATGAAGGGACTGAACTTCATTTTAGAAGGAAGTAGTGTGATTTTCTTATACATTGTGGTGCATTGAATTTAGTAATGGGAGAAATAGCTGTAAAGAAAATGGCATCTTTTGAAGAGATAATGTATAGGATTGGGTCGCTAACTATGTTTGAAATCTTAGAGCACTCCAGCATGTGAATAAGTCCATTTTAATTGTGGCTTCAACTAGAATACCAGCATTGCTTTGCACAACTTCCAGTGAAAGAGAAATAGTGTAACTCTCCATTCTTGTAAGGTCTCTTTTCCTTTTTCAAATCTGTCTTCTCGAAATCAACTCAGTTCACCTGAGCAACAGAGCAGATGTAAGCCCCTTGCCCATGTGTTACTTTTAAAAGCTTCTCAAAGGCAAATATAATATTGTATAATATAATATTATACTTTAATATCCTACATACAAAACATTGCCTCTTCTGTTCAAGATTTTTTTGCATGTCAAAATTATTTAATGTCAGTGTCCTGATTTCTAAGAGCCTTATTCTCTGCTGATTGCAGTGGAATTAATAGAAAATCAAATCAGGAGTATGTTCAATAAAATAAGTTAATTCATCTAAGACTATAGATACTTAGTCTAATATGAAAATATTTTTGCAAGGATATTTTCCAGCACTATAAAAAGCAAACCATGATTAGCAGGATTAACTCTGGCTAGGTTATTCAGATAAACCTTAGCAATTTTATCTCATTTTTTCTTAAAGAAATTTTTAATAAAAACCCATTAGCTTAAACTGGGGAAATTTACTCAGTGTTCACTTTTGTAACCCTTCTACTTTAGGTAATTGTGACTTACTTGCGCAGGCAGATTAATTTCAGTGGAAACTGATCTGAATGAACATTTGTGGTATCATGCCATTTTTCCTGTCGATGATGTAGCGCTGAATTGCAGCTTCAGAATTTAGCTCTAATGTAGCAACTACAATTTCTAAAAAATATTACTTAAGTTAATAAATTTTAAAACCTAAAACCCCTCCATTTTTATTGGTTAGATAATTTAGAAATGCCTTTTTCCTAAATGATACTTCTATTACGGGCCTGCTGCTGCTGTTTTACTTGGAAAATTTGTTTACTCTTCCCTTGGGATCCCATATGTTGGCTTGATTTATAAATCATATTTAACCTCCAATTATAAAGGGAGATTTAGCATGTTTGCTTCCTTGATGTTTGCAGCTTGTGTTTGATTGCTCCTCATCTTGTTGTCATAATCGTTTTAACTGATTATGTGCACGTCGCTAAAAATGAGATATCCTCTGGATTTTTATGCTAATTCGCTCTTCTGATTGAAGGACTAGATATTTTGCTCCCTGCTATGCTTTTTCCTGCCGTGGGGACGAACTGCTTCTGCAATAGCTTCTTTGCGACTGTGATTTCAGGCCACTTGGGAAAAGATTCATCACTCCCAGAAAGCGTTTGAAGGTTTTCATTCTGAAAACCAGCAGCGAGAGGGTGTCTGTGTGCGTGCGGAGCTGCGGCAGCATCCCCGCGGCGAGGGCTGCGGCCAGCGNCTGCTGAATTAGGTAACTCGAACTGGAAGGCTATGCTGCTTCTCCGGAAACCTTTTTTTTTAATAGTAATTAAGAATACTTCTACAAAGTAGAAGTATTAAGTATTGTAGAAGTATTAAGTAATTAAGAATACTTCTACAAAGCCTGCATTCTTAGTCTATTTGACACATGAACTACTTAATTAAATATTGTAATAATTATATTACAATGGCGAGTAATTTAAATAATTGTAAATAATAATAATAGTAATAAATAATAATTTACATTCTTTTGGACACTCACTTTAGGGTTAGACTATAAAACTGAGGTGACATCCACCTGTGGCATCACATCTGCTCTTGTTTTTATTCACATAAAACTGAAATGAGATCCTTTACATTATTGCCATCAATGATAGCTAACATAAATACAGGTCTGTGATTTTCAATGTTACAATTTAGGGTCATTTTCTGAAACATTTAGAAGCAACAAGGGAAGAGAATATAGGAGATGGTCTAATTTTGACACTGAGAGAACACATATCTAGCAAGCAATAGTCAGAGAAGGAGAAGTAGCGAAGGGAATGAAACAAAATAATATCAATTCACTACAGTGTATAATTAGAATTTATACCATGAGGACCAAAAGTGAAATCTAGCTTGCATGTTTCTCTGGTTCTTCTGTGACCAAGGCCGAAAAAATCAAAATCAGACAGTTTGACATGGATTGACTGGGGAGTTTGTCCAGAAAGCTTGTACCTTTGTGTCTTCTTACCATGAAGGAGAGAGGAGGCTGAAGCTCTACATTATACAAGCATAACCTTCAAAACAGATATCAAGGTGTGCATGCTGGCTCCCTCTGGTTTGGGGAAGAATTTTTCTGACTTCAAGGAGTCCAAGCAACTAATAAAAATGGCTTATTCCAAAAACATTCTCACAGTAGCTTGGTTCTAGACTTGCTTTTCATCCACCCACTCCCTCTGTGTTGCAAATCACAAACAGACTGAAAACAATGACAAAAAAGTTGTCTCTAGTTAGCATTGTATCTAAAGTGACCAAAGCTAAAGATTCCATCTGTTAAAACTACTCAACTAACTCCTTTACTGGTGAAAAGATGTACAGTCTGCTTGTTTCAGCAGTACCATTTTGTGTGACCTAAAGCAAGGCTTTATGCCCACCCTAGTTTTGATTTCTCACCTCAGTATTCCTTTTACTGTTACTGGCAGGTATCAGGGGCAACTTGCATAAAGGCACCAGACCCACCCTGTGATCCTGGCCCAATTACTCTTGTTTTGCTGGTATCTTTGCAAGAATGTTTAAATGAATTTGTTAGTTGGTGGGAGGTCATGTGTTCTAGGTTTCAAACACAGCTCTAAAATTTGGAAATACTCATTTCATCAGTTGTCTCAAAACATTGATAGAAGCAGCACTTGAGAGAAGAAGTTTCTCTCTGATATTTGTAGAAGCCAGAAAGTAGGCACTTTCAAATGGGAACCCTTATCTCTTACACAGCAGAGGTTCTTGCTCGGCTACAACTACGTGTTTGTTTGTTTGTTTTAAAAAATTAGATTTCCCTTGAAAAACGATGGTTCAAATTAAGAAAAAAAATATTTTTAAAACTTAAAAACCAGGTTCAAGAACCTCTGCACTTAAAACAAATTCTTAGAGTTTTAAAAATCCGTAAACACTGTAGGGTTCTTGCACTCCTAATTATGAATGTTTACATTTTGGTGTTCATTTCCTCTGATTGAAATACTGCAGGATGAATTATTCATCCAGTATACACAGGGTCATGGAACTTAATCCCCTCCATTTATTTTAAGTGAATGTCATGTTTGTAAAAAGTGCCAGATTGACAGACAAGATTCAACCCTTCTGATAACCTACACTTTGTATCTAAGGCTGTTTGGATGTAAAAACTCTTGTGTCAAGACTATTAGGTCACGTCTTTCACCAATGAAAGTCAGAGATGAAAATTAGGGTTTTGTTTGTTTGTTTGTTTTTGAGTAGCATAGTTTTAAACCATATAGAATGGGATTTTCTCTATCCCCTCATATTTTAATTCAGGTCAGAAGAAAGTCTGTGACTGCTTTGTTGGTATGGCTCAAACCTCCTCTGAGGCAGAATTGCACTCTGTGCTGGGCCAGCGCCTACCCATCCCAGGGCTGCCTGCTTGGCTGAGGGCATCTGTGGCATCCACAGAATCATGGTTTTGAGTGGTAAAGCTTTGTAGCAGTGCAACAAAAATAAGAATGATTCACCAATTCAGCGAGGCAGTGATGACAGACAGCATTGGTGGCCTCTGACAGGTTGCAGCTGGTGATCCCTACACAACTGTCTCCATGTCCCGCCCTCAGTAGCTGGGGCAAGATCTTTCTGACAGTCAGAACAGACTATAAAAAAACCAATTTTCACAGCTGTATTTTGCATAAGAGCATGTGTGAGTGTGTGTGTGCAAAAGGGTTGTTCTGGCTGCTATAAATCTTTATAGGTGTTCTTTTAAATATTCATTTAGCTTTTTAAAAAAATAGTGAATCTTTAGTCAATTTCTATCTGTTTTATCAACAACCCAAGTGGCACCTACAATACTATTCAACAGGAAACCCGGGCTTCTCCATGAATTATAGTTCAAAGACTTTGTGCCATAAGGCCACAGAACATGTGTGATTGGATCAAATATTTATCAGCAAGCCTGTTGATAAAATACTTATCCACAATGTCTGCATTAATGTGAGGTGTTCATGAGCTCAGATTTGCCTCAAAGTCATCTGCTTATGGTTGCTAAGGAACCCCATGTGGCCTTGTTCTGTAGGAAATACAGGAGGCTAGGACATGGGCTTGAACATTGGTGGACCAGCAAAGAGATGCCCTGTTGGCACATTGCCTGGCACAGATCTATCCTGTACCTCCTAACACATCCTTCCCAAAGCACAGCTAAGGGTTCACAGCACATGAACGCTCATCATGAGGAATCCTACTTAAACTGGAGCTTCCAGGCACAGCCTTTAGCCCACTGTGTGGTGCCCGCCTCCTTGGGAGTGGGAAAGCCTGAGGAGCAGGATGGATTCACAGAGTCCAAAAAACCTCTTCTGAGCTCTAGAAGCTGAAGGTTTGCACTGTCTCAATGGGTATGAGACTTCAGGGACTCATCCTGTATATTTTCTCCTTCCAGAACCCACCCCTTCAGGGTTTCTGTACTTCTCTGAGCAGAATATCTTTGGGTTGTGGCTCTTGATAACCCAGAGTTACAACCTGGCTTCAATGGCTCTACTGCCCCTGTGCAAAGCTTTTTATTGGTGCTTGTTACAAAAAACAGAGGTGCTCATTCTTGTTTCATGTTTGCACATTGGAAAAGCAGCTTTTTAGGGCCACAGTTTTTATTCCCAGTAAATTCAATGAAACAATTTTCCATGTGATTCAAGAATTGTACTGATTTGCAGTGCAATTGCTTGCAGATTTGTATTAATTAGTATTGTTGCAAACACCGATATTTAAAGCTGAGGCTAAAGTGTATTTCTGAGTCACAGTAGGGGGCATGTAATACAAATTATTGGTTAGAACACATATTTGGATTTTCAAAAAAATAAGGCAAGTTCAACTTCAACAAAGTATTTATGGATTTTGAATGACAATTATGTTGCTGCTGCAGCTGTATGTTTTGTTCTAATTCATATTCCTATTGGAAGCTTGGGGCCATGATCCCATTGCTGTCTCCTGCTGCTTTAGATTGCTGTACAGGTTTATATTGATGGAGTCCAGCAGAATTACTGCTTTGTTTCCCAAATGGCAATTAGAGGATAGTCTAGACAGTGGAACTGTGAGCCACATGAGCCTGAAAATAGGCCAGTGCCCTTTATGAAGGTAAATACTAGAAATCAGGCAGGTGCAATCCAGGTAGAAATTGAACAAGTGAAATGTTAACACCATGTGAAGTTTTAGCAGAAACAAAAGTCTGTTTCATTTCTTAACTTTGCACTATTCAGGTTGGGTCCAGTTGTACCATGTGATGATGCTACAGGATTTGCTGAATCAATACTCTTCTTTCATATCCAGATAGGAAACATTTTTGCAAAAAAATGCCACTCCAAATCCTAAACCAAACACTACACAAATTGAAATTTAAGAAAGATAAATGATCTTGGTTTGTACCTGTTGTGCTGAAGAAACATTTATGGGTGTGAAATAAACCACCAAAACCTTTTTAGTTAAATAAGGAGTCATTAATTGTGAAATCCTACCATACCTGACTTAAGGACTCTCCCTCCTCTATTTAAATAGAAACCCTCCTCTCCAGCCTACAGAAGTACCTAGGAAAATTGCTTGCAGGAAAGGACCCAGCCCTGCAATTGTTTTGTGCACAGAAGCCCTATTGAAACCAGGAGAAGCTATGAGCAAAGAACATTTGCAAGTTTTTTTATCCCAAGTATCTAGAAAACAGATTTTTAAAAGACACCATCAATAATAATACTACTACAGTTATGACTCATGCTCTGAACAAACAGTTACCGAAGAGTTTAAGATGTTCCACCTCTCCCAGTTGCTCTTCACTCTGGGGAGCGTTGCTTTCAGATCTGCGCCCGCACCTGCCCATGGCAGCTCAGGCTGAGCCTACCCTCCTTTGGGGCCAGAAGAGGTGAGACACAGGGGTGAGTCTGTCTCTCCTGCCACTGGGATGGCTCTGGTCACAGCTTAAACTGCCACAGCACTACCCAGCAGGGCTTGAAACAGTTACCAACAACCTGTGCAAAATTTGGGAAAGGTAGGTAAATGTTGCAGTTCATCTTCTCCAGCCTGTGGAAATCATTGCTGAGTAGATTAGGGTGCTCAGTGAGAAGAAGGGAGAGACTCATTACAAATCCTCCAGTAGCTCCCAAGTGTAATGACTGGGTACAACCACGGGCTTTTAGGAGTCCATGAACAGCTTGCAGGAAGGTAGGCAGGTGTACAGGGGGCTTAGCAGTTTCTGCCCTGCTCTTGGGGTGTGTTCCCTAAACATCTGCTGGTGGTCCCTGTCTGGGACCGGTTGCTGGGAAAAGTGTGAAGTACTGATCACAGAAGGGGACACTGAGCCCCTGAAATTCAGGGGAACATTTATGGATTTCTCTCTTGGTGTCCCTGCTGGACTTAGTTTTGGTACAAAGCCCCAGCAGCATCTGAGGGCAGCTTATTTTATGCCAGATCCAATGTGTCTTACCCTCTTAGAAATTCTTTTCCCTTCCCTCTCCTTTCAGGCACCGAATGGCCTCCCAGCAGTCAGCAGTTTCGTGTCAGCACCAGCCATGCCTCCCTACGCCACACCAGCCCAAGTGTCACCTTACATGACGTACAGCGCCACTCCATCCAGCTACATGGCGAGCCACGGCTGGCAGCACGCTGGGGGCACCCCGCTGTCCCCTCACAGCTGCGACCTCCCCGCCTCGCTGGCCTTCAAGGGCATGCAGACAGCCAGGGAGGGCAGCCACTCTGTCACGGCCTCCGCTCTCTGATGCAGGAGCTGGTCCAGGAGCACCACCAGCTCGCTGGCTCCTCGGCCCCTGAGCCTAGCTCACGGACCACTCTCTTCATGCTGACGATGCTTGGCTTTTCTCCTCATGACTTGTCTCCTGTAAGGCTTTTGGGATTGAAAGAGCTGAAGACAACATCAGAAACTGAGAGAAGTGTGGTGTTGCACTCTTAAAGACTCTGTGTCCCTCAAAGGGCTCGTGGAGCCTTGTTCCACTCTCTCCTGGTCAAACCACACATATTTATTCTTAATCATCACAAACTTTCTAAATGTGCAATTGTTACTAAGATTTGTGCAAAAATCAATAAAGAAAAATCACCACAGAAAATTTTGCTATGCCTTGAATCAGCAAAGGTGGCTGAATGGGAAGTGTTTGCCAATTGCCTAGAGGACAACCCCTTTAAATGATGAGATACAATCCACTGTTGTTGAGAGGTCCTTTATTGTTGTTTTATTGGGTTTTGGTAATCAAATATAGAACAAAGGCAATAGACGGCTTTCAGATTCTTCTGGCATGTTGCCATCATTAGGCAGTAGTAAGATCTTTGTGATTTTATCCATTTGTAAATAGAGGCTTTTGATGGCATTTGTTTTCACTTTCCAGTACATTTCTTCTCTTTTTTTTTTTTTTTTTAAGTTAAGAAGATGATTTCTAGTTATTTTCTATGTCTTTTCATGGTGGGGTGATAGGTGATGAGTTTTAAGTAGGAGTTTTTCATCATGTTTTTGTGCCTACAGTGGAGGCTTCAACATCTTATTAAATAGTTATCTCTTTTGCAGAAGGGTCAAAGGCAGAAATCCAGCTAAACAACTCCCCACAGTTATACCCAGCCTCCCAGATTCATGAAACACCACATTCATATGAAATGTACAAATAGAAATGGTGGAAAATACCTGAACAAAACAGAAGACTGTAGAGGAAAATGCTGTTAATGTGCAACCTGTGTAGAGACGCTAAAAAAGCCCTATCAGTCAAAAACCCCACTGAGAAACAGAATTGTACCATCATTCTCAGATCACTTGTGTCCAGATTATGTTGTAAGTTTTTAAAGAGGATCCTGTCTTTAATTTCTGCTTTAATGAATGTAAAGTATGGCTCTTGATAAAGTTTACATTGTTGTTCTGAAGCATTTTTTTTCCCCTTATAGGTATACTGGTGGTGGTGCTACAAAAAGAGATATCATTTAATATTAGCAAATTTCATTTCTGCATTTCTGTATGCAATGGCAAGTACTCTGTGCCAGTTACTTTGCTTTAAACTTTAATCCCAAGAGAGCTAACATTCTGATTTTTGAAAATTTACCTGTTTTCCTTGGGCAATAATAAAGTTCTGACTATTATTATGCTCTTCCCATGCTGTAGGTATGTTCAGAATATGAATGTGGAAAAAAAAGCCTGGTGTGACATTTCATATCCATCACAGACTATTAATATATTGTGTACTTTTAAAAGTGTTTTGCAATAACTTAAATTACTGTAGACATAGTTAAAGCAAAGGAGAAAATACCATTCTTTGTATATTGTTCTACCTGTATCCCATATTAAACGCTAATTCAGTGGGAACGTAAAATACAGATCCCTCTTAAAATGTAGTTCTCTTTTTGTGGATTTCCAGCTTTCATCACCAAGACAGCTGTGGGTAAATTTTCATAACAATCTAAGTATCCAGTATTTATGTCACATACAGTATGTCCACTTAAGTATGGACGGACTCCACTGGCTGCTGCCACCTTTGCGTCTTGCACTAAAAAATAGTTAAAAGAACCGCATTTCTGTGAAGAACACAGATATTGTATTTTGGTCCCAAAGAAACAAAGATCTGATCTTGGATGTGATACATATTCTTCTGCCTCAAAGGTATTCAACAGCTGTTTAGCTTTAATGAGATGCTGAAACCCTTGCTATTCAGTAGAACACTTTTTCAAGAATATTTCTTTGAAACCACTAAAGGTAAAGTGCACACAAGTGCATTTCCACTCTGCCACACTGTTAGTGATATGACAGATATTATTCTGCCTTTATGCTGTTATAGCTGAAATAAGATGAGCCTTAACACCATGAAAAAGAAATCACTTTAATACTAGACAAGCTTTTCACTAAAGATAAAATAGGGGAAAAAAAAAGATAAGATAAAGATCATAAGTAGATAAGTGATTAAGTTGGCAAGAAGATCTTAGCTTTCAGCTTAGTCGTTCTACCAGATTACAGAATTATTGAGCGAGTCTACCTATTGTTTTCCATAGAATTCAAACAAGGGGTACCAAAGGGAAAAGAAAACAAAAAAATAAGGAAGAGAAACTTTTCAAAGCACAGATTTTTTGAGCTTCAAGACTTCGCAAGCCTTTAAAAAAGTGTGCCTGTGTTAAAAGTTTTCCAAATTTTCCTGAGTGACGTGAGGTCATTTCTGGAATAAAAGTTGTCTTTCCTGACATTCCAATGAGGAATTAGTATGTTTTGGGAGACAGAGAGACAGATCCTTAGTTTGCATCAATTATTTTCATTGTCTCCAGCTAAATCAGGATAATTTATAAAACAAGGGCAGGACATTATGTTAATTATTCCTCCTATGGGATACACCATCATAAACCATTTCTGTTTTGTGTTTGTTTAGGTACAGCTCTCCGCGCATCTGCCTGCTGTACATGATACCTTGCCCCTGAATGGGAAGTCAGCGGGGCTGCATGCAGAAAGTGTTGCTCAGAGTGAGCAAAAGTGACCTGACCTTGACTCTTGGTGAAATGCCTGTGATGGATTTTTTTAGTGTTAAGTTTCAGAAAATTTACTTTTAAATGTAAATCTACAATGTAGAATACTCCTTTGCCCAAGTACTATTTCACTTTTTATACTCACAGGTAAACTGAAAACTGCAACATGTTCACTTACTAACCACACAACTTGAAACCATTTTACATTAAATTAAAAAGAAAAAGGGAATTGTTTCCTAAAAAAATAAGAAAAAAGGGTTAACTGCTGCTGTCAAGTACAAGGGTATAAATCTGGAGTGAATCCGCTGAGGTGAATGGATGCATTTGGGATATACGCAGTACATGTGGGCGCAGAATTAAATGTTTTATTCTGAAAAGTCTACACTTCATTCCCAGAGTGTTAAATGTTTCCAAAGAAATTGGTGAAGCCTAATAATACTCCCTTCAACTGAATTGTGCTTGCATGGTCCCAGTTCAGATCATCTTTGGTGTAAAACTGAATTTCCGCCCACATTTCACAAGGAGTAGTGGGGCATTGGGCTGGCAGGTTCATAGGTTTGTTTTCCCACAACATGCTGTTTTCTGTTTTCGAATGTTTCTCCTTTTATCCAAGATCAGGCTGAGATATTTACTGAGAAAAAAATCATGTTGGAAAGGATGTAAACCCAAAGGCTATATATGTATATACAGTATGTTTAAAGCATTTTATTTTTATATTTTGAATGCTCTAAATTAATAAAAGACAAATTATAAAGCATTTTGCTTTAGTTTTTGAAATTATCTTAGTAGCGTCTTCTCTTTGGCCAAGTACTGATGATCAAATGCAACAATGAGGAACACTTGTCTGAAAACCATAAACTTTACCAGAGCCAATTTTATTGATTTTAGCTATGAAATAGCATAGGTATGAAAAGCCACCGTTGCCAAATTCTGACAAAAGAGAGGCTTATTGAGCATGTTAACACAGGCTTCCTTGAAAGTGCTGAAAACACACTTCTATTTAAAGCTTTCTCTTGCTTTTCCAGTGCATTAAAAACACTTGCGAGATGAGACTTCACACGTGAACTGCCATTTTCAAGTAACAGTGCAGAAAGATACTTCTTTAGGATTGCTAAGGAAAAGGTTTGTACCTCCTTCAGAGGAAAAACATTATTGTTAACAGTGAATGTAGTATGGGGAGATACTGAAACTTTCAGCAACTGCAAGGTACATGCTCATTTGAAAACCAACCAAGTTAGATAATGCTGACATTTTGTAACAGAATAAGGCCTGATTTTAAATCATTTAAAAATTTTTTTAAAAGAAAATCTAGAATGGCACAACTGCATGAACAGAAACTACGTCTTCAGTCAGCAGAATTTACTGTATTTCAAGGAGTTAGAATGGCCAGTAAGAAAACAGGTACATCCCTGGAATATTTATAGTTATAGTGACTGGGAAATGCAAGGATTTTAGCTTCAGAGACACATTGTTTGTCTACCGAAAGGTGCATTTCTTCGAGGTGTATGGCTGGCTAATTACAACTGCAGATGTGCTATCAGTCCACAACCTTGTTTCACCATTCCGTGGTGGAAATGAAAGGCTAAGGGGGCAGTCAGGGTGCACTGAGCATTTCTGTCACAGGACAGCTCTTTTGGGATAGCGTATCAAAGTGGATACAAATTTGCAGTAAAATCTCATATGCATAAAATTTTTTTTTTTGTTAATTTATTTAGTCATTTCTTCTATGAACCCCATGTTATTTTGCATTTTCATGTAACTTGATGCATTCTAATTACTTTCAGTATCTTCTGTGATCTGAATGAGATTTATATCACATACATGGCTAAGAACAAGTAGGATATTTAGCAGTATGCATGTTTTTAAGCTTGTGGCTCTTTGTACTGTCCTTTTCTATCCAAACTCCCAAGAGTTTGAAAAGCTCTTCTATGAATGCTGAAATCATTCTGGGCTGAATTGAAACTGGTCCCAAGACCGACTGAAGAGTTGCAAAGTATGGACATTTTCTTACTGTGAAGTCAATGGAGCTGTCAGTTTACATTAGCTTGGTATCTGCTCCCCCCAGATTATTCATTTTTTTTCCTTCAAAATGCCCCGAAGGTTTACATATTGCCATTTCAGCTGGAACTTTTAAAAAAGTATATGATTACACAGGATGATTCTGTGTCAAGAAATTTCAGTTTGTCCTTTAAAAACTCACTGTCTTATGTCTGCTTTATATTTTCTCTTTGTACAGAAAAACAATTACAAATGTCAAGTGCTATTTAATTATGTACTTACAGAAAAGCATGTACCTAAATGTTTGCTTGGATCAAGACTTAGAGACCATATTTGTTCAGAACTGTATTAACATCAGTGCAATCTGAGGGTATTCAACACTATAAGGGATAAGAATCACTTTTGTTTTATTATAGTGTATTTAGAATGCATGTAATTTAAAAAGTACATTTTTTAGAAGTACTACTTGTGATTAACTGTATCCTGAAGCCATGCATAAACATATTCGTAAACCAAAAGCATCACTGCACCACCTGGAAGAAAAGATATTATTTTACTACATAGAAAATCCAGTATTTTCAAGATTTTATAGAGCATTTCTAGTGTGCAATATAAATCAGAATATGGCAAAGCCTTATTTACAAAATGGATAATTCTGCTGTTTCCCGAGTTCACTAAAAATTCACCAATTCATAAACTATACCATTTTTATTTAATATTAGATCATAAATTTGATGTAAATAGCTTGTATATTAAATCAAATTCACCCTCAGTGTGATTTTTCCTAATACTTTTTCAAGACTAATATTTTTCTTTGTTTTTCTACAAGTGAAACTTTTAATCTGCATATATGTATATTTGTGTGCCTGTTTAATCAGATTTGACCACAAAATAGCAACTTGACTGGTGAAATGACAAAAATTCATTCCAGGATGTAAAAATGCTTCCAGGTAAGATTCAAGAGAGGTTTTCATCTGTTTTTTCACCATGTCTAAAGCAGAAAATCACAGTCTGGAAATGAGTATAATCTTTCCTGTCTACAAATCCACAGGCAAAGTTTTGATCTAATGAAATGGCATTATTTGATAGAATTGGTAACAGTATAAAATCTCAGCTTGAAAGCCATAAAATATCTTCACTGTTAGTGAAGCCAGACTGTTACTGGGCTGTAATTACCGCATGAGATAAAAAGGGGAACATTTCAGAAGGTGTATTATATAACTAAACACATAGAGGAACTTCCAGTTGGAGAACATGGATAAAGAGAACCAGGCTTCATGATTAAAAAATATTATTTGTGGGAGCCACTACTGGGGCATAAATATCTTTTTGCCTTTGCTTTTTCCTGTAGGTTCAGTTGGTGGCTTGGAGTGGCACCTCTAACAAACAAGGCTTCTGCTGAGCTGGGCTCACCTTTCTAGGGATAGGCTAAGACAGCCAGGCACACAGAATAACTGCATGAGTTTCTCCATATAATTTATTTTAAGGAACCATAACCAGACTTGAAATTCTCTATGAAAAAGAACTCACAGACAGTTAGACAGAGCTGATGTTTGCAAAAGGCTTTGACCAACAAACAAATCACAGACACAATGCCTGAGATATGATTTGAGCTCAAATCAAGGCTGATTCCAAATTTCATACTGCATGATCTGTTTGAGAATCTCTTTTCCTGTAAACACTCACATGTTGGAAGAAGGAATTACCTTTCCAGTCACAATAAAGATTGTATGATTGTGTCATCAGAAAGTTAAACCTACATGTTAGTTAGCCAATATAACTACAAAAGTATTTAGAATGAAGTTCACATGTAACTGACTTGCTGGATCTGGGCCAGAATGCATAGTCATTTGTAAGATGGAAAATTTTATTCCAAAATCTGCTGTGCTAAGAGGTACTGGGAAAGCTAAACACTGCTTTCTCTTTGTCTTGTATGTAATCTAGTATCCTTGGAGTGTGAAGGAAAAGGCTTTTAGCTCCTTGTTCCCCTCCCCACCTTCTTCCTCACCCTACACAATAACCAGGCATGGTCTAGTACTTAGCCAGATGGATTGGATATGCAAACATTTACAGACAAACCTAATGCCTCCTTTATACTGCAGAACAGGCTCTGTACCTACTTGCTTTACCTATGTGTGTTCTTGCATATTAAACAACCAGTTTGAACAACTGGAAATACAATTTCATGGGAGTGGGATACTGTCCAAACTGGGGCTTCTGCTCATTTTGACACAGACTGCCTTTGTGGGCTGAAAAAGTCTGAGGGTCCAGTGCTATGTTTTCATGATTAATCAAAAGCAGTCAGGAAAAAAAACTCTAAAAGCCAAAGAAGATACAGCTCTCAACCACTATGCTCCCACATTTGGAGTAACAATTAGTAAGAAAGGGTCAAACAATAACTGCGGTTTTAAGATATCCTTGTCCTCTTAGTCTTCCAAGGCCATACAAGTCTATTCCCAGCTCTGCTATCACCTTTTTAGTGTCTGCCCCCATACAGCATAGGAGAAGAAAGTAAATGGAGTTTGAAATGCTTGGGCTGTGCTTTGACTAGTTGAGTGCATTTTATGGAGAGACTCTAACCTGCATTTTAGGCTGACTTCACGCAGGTATGGCATAGTCCTAATGAACTCAAAAGATCACATTAGAAGGAATAGGGAACTTTAAGAAACTTCCAAAAGTTTTACAGTTCTGTCATTTGCATGTACTTTGGTTTGCTCATAAATAAAACAATTGCACAAACCAGCAGTTACTTGGATTTGCAATTCTCTGATGTACATGTGTAAATGATTTTTTTAGATACGTATTTAGCCAAATCCATCCGTGACACTACTAGATGATGCTATTTTTTAAAGAAACCATTCAAAGTGAAAGATATTATGATTCATTTATTTGAGTGATATTTACATTTTCTCAAGAAACTGAAAAATAGGAAGAGAAAGCAAGAAAAACAGCAAAATAGAAATGACAGAAGGAAAATTACCTGGACCCAGCCTCATAATCTTGGGAAGCAAGCCTTTGTACAGAGCTAGAAATCTGTAGCAGAAGAATAACAAACAAAACATTTCAAACAATATTCTTGCCCTAACAGAAGAACAGAATTGTAGCATATGTTTGTTAAAATGCTGGCAGAGCACTTAGAGGCAATTATTTGAAATTACACATGTTCAATAGCAGGCTGTATCTGGATTTTAACATTTTACAGAGGCAGATCAGATGAAGAGAAAAAGTTAATCAATGTTCAGTCACAAAAGCAATGTTGTGAGCCTAGCCAATCAGAAATATGACTTTAATCAGTGAGATGGGTTTACTTTCAAGACAGGTCTGTTAACAACAGCTGCATACAGGAACAAAATGACTGATATAATTGAATATCAAAGCCACAACTCAGTCACCACTTGAGGAATATTTTTAAAAGTTGGAAAATGTTATTACCACAAGGATCTGTCCTCAGTTTAATTATTTCAGCAATAATTTTAAAGGTACAGAGGCCTGCATAATTACAATTAGATTAAATTGAGAAATAGTCTGTTTTCTCTTCATATTTCCTTTTACAAAATGAAGAGTTGAAAAAATGACATATGAGATATATGAAGCATTTACTAGGCGAGCATAAATTTTGACAACATAATAATCATCTTGTAAGTCTCTTGTAAAAGCTCATACGTATTAGGAAGATATGTCCTTGTAATTCTAAAATAAATTTTCAGAATGCTACATTGGGCTCTTTTGATATGTGAGTTCAGGGTGGCTAAATGGTCCTCGTCAAATCTGAAATATAACAACGCGGTTTTATGGACCCATATGAACTAAAACAGAAGTATGGACATTTATTAAAGTAAGAATGTTTTACCCTTCCTCTTTATAGACTGTTGCCATAGTTTTAAAACAGGTTCTGTACTTGATCTCTCCCGGAACTGGCTGTGGTCCTTGAATCCTACTTTTTGCAACATCAAAAGGAATGTTAATAATTGAGGCTATTGTTCCTGAGACTAGCCCAATTCCAAATTTCCTCAAAAACTCCAAATTTGGATCCTACAAAACAAAAAAAGAAAAAGAGGAAAGAAAGAATAAAAAGGGAAACGGAAAGACCTGTGCAGGTTAAGCACTGTAAAGTAATAAGCATTTAATCAGAAAAATCACACAACACACTCGTGTTATTTTAGCGGAACACATTAGGATTTCCTATGCTGGAACTTGTTTTCTTGACAATCCTATTGGCTATGTTTTTACACATGGTCTAAATTGCTGAAGTACACATTTCCTCACACAGGATTTATAAACACAGTTCATAAAGAAGGACTGGTATGGCATATGGGGATGATTTGTATAATTGGGCTTCACAATGTACTTAGTATTACTGTATCAAAACAGGAGAAATCCAAGCACACTATTAGCTAATTGGCCAGAATATTTTACAAATGACAGCAACTTCCACCATGAAGCCTACTAAAACACTCATTTGTGTGTTGGACCCCCAAATGCTAAATTAAATAAAGACTAATCTCAGTCTGCTGCCATTCCCCTCCAGGTTTTTTACATTTATTTTCACATGTAGCTGATCCACTGTACTGAGAAGTGCTAGCTTCCTGTTATTAACAATCCAACTCGGCACAACAGCAAGAGAGCCTCCACGTTCTGCGCATTATAAACGGTGGTAATTCACTCAGCTAATTGGCTGAAGAATTTACAGCAGATTGTTTCTGAACCCTACTATATGCATGCATTAAAAGTTAGAAGTAGTTTAGAAGTGCATCTAAAAACTTCTTTGCTCACTCACAGTTCACAGTTCAACTGGGTTTTATTTGATCTTTTAGAAAGACCTCCTACTTTGGCATTTCTATGACATCAAAGAACCCAGAGTTTATCTGGGAGTCAAAGTCCCTTGAAGCAGGCTTAATCCTATTTCTCTAAGTAGTGGAAGTCACAGAGAAGTGTGTTTGGCAACATTTCCTATGCATATAATTTGGTTTTGCTATCTGTTTTCAACAGAAGGACACTTTTTTGCTACATCAGATTCTTTACATGCAGCTTACTTCTGTCATGAAGGTACTTTAATTATAGAAAATTATCATTAAAATAAAAAAGGATCTTGATGTGTTATAACATCAGCACAGTGTTAAAATCAGACAGTTTTTTGTTTCCTAAACCTGTATGTTTTTAAATGAAAAAGAAACCAAGAAAGAAGTTTTAATTTCCAGATCAGCAACAAGAAAAATAAATTAAAACTCCCATAATACACATTGGGTGAAGCCCAAAGTGTTAGGAAAGAAAAGTCAAAATCAACACAGCTCCTTATTACTTGCAGAAAAACCTAATATCTTGGTTTCAGAAAACATGAAACATATTGATAATAAGTTAAAAAAATTAGAATCATTTGGGGTACAAGAATTGTATCCCTTTTTTAACAAAGATCTTAGCAAAAAAAAAAAATCTGTTAATTCTACATATACAGTGATTTAAATGCAAATAGAATAAAATCAGTATTTCTGGTATCCAGAGAAGAAAAGAAGATCACTTTTGAAGCATTTTGCCCATTCACAAAACTGCACTCTAAGCAAATGTACCATAGTCAACAACAGCTTAGCTATAACTTGTGGGAAAAGTTTTTCTATGAAATTCATCACTGTAATATCTGGGTAATTTAATTAGTATAAAGAGTCAATATAAATTTAGGTGTCAAAACTAAAAAAAAAAAAAAATTCTAAAAGCAGAGCTTAGTGCCTCTGAGGTTATTCCACTGCTCATTCTGATTCAGTCTTCTCCTAAATCACCTTGGCTTACTATTTCTTGAAGTCCATTGTACCACATCCAATTTTCACTCTCTACTCCTACACAGAACTTCTATGTTGGCATGGATCTGAAAGCTACTAAAAAAATATTATTGTCTGATATGTCACTTGCTCACCAGGGTGAACAGCCCATTTGGGTTTCCCATCCCTTCTTTGCCTCAAGAAGTTCAGAGCCCCTTTCTCCTACGAGCCAATGCACTGCTCAGCACCCCTGGCCTGATGCAGCAGCCCTTGTAACAGGAGGCACATCTGCAGAGGCTGGGGCTGGCAGTGCCCAGCTTGAAATGAGTCTTGCAGTTGGCCACATTTCCACGGGGGCTTTTCACAGGCGTGATGAAATTTCCTACTGTTAAGAAATGTGGTGGCCACTTGGAGGTGGTAGTGAGCAAAGCAATGAAACCAAAGTTTAACAGAAAATGTAATTATGATAAAAAATGGGAAAGTGAAAGCTGCTGAATACCTATGAAATGAGCTATGAAAGTAGATGCTATTTGCAAAATAATTTCATTGCTAGGGCAGAGTCATAGCTGCTAATTCTCCGTGGTTGGTGCATCAGTGGCCATTGAAAGAAATCTGACTTAATCCATTTTCAGTAAAGAGAGCACAAAGCTGGTTGTAAATGGTCCGTTTAGTAGAATAGACTGAATGTATGAAAAATTATTCATTATGGACATTTACAACCCACACATCCCTAACTGGGATGCAATTTAATGCATGGTTTAGTTGATAGCTAAAAGGCTCATTCAGAGATTTTCATACATTTTCCACTTATGTTACAGATGGTGGGCAGCAAATACATAGTCAATAATAAAAAGTACTTCACAAGTGTAGTGAACACTTGTGAAATAGTAGTTTCACAATTTCATCTATTATAATTTTTATACATTTGTCAATATTACAAGACTGGTTTTAAGACTTTCTTTTCTGGCAAAATATAAAAAGTTACCTAGATTTTGTAATGAAATCAAGTATGTGAGAAATCTAGACAAATTAACAACAGTTTAATATTTTTCAGATTAACTGCAAACCAGCTTCTACCAAATTCCTTGTACAGGTTTGATAAATCTAAGCTTCTAGCACCTGCCCACTGACAGAAGAGGTTTAAGTTATAGGTTGTAAATTATTGTTCAATACTTCCATTTAGCAGTCACTGAAGTGAAATTCAATGCATGTAAGTACCTGAGAAATAATGTTGGTTAGCACCAGCCAGATGAGGCCTGATCTATGTCTTCTTAAATTCAGAGTAAGTTTTGCATTGTTTTGAATGGGACCTTGATCATAATTATTAGCTATATCTCTCTGTACAGACCATCTATTACACTGATGCTGGCTGGCCTAGAGAGCTCTCTTAGCTTTATTAGCACCATAGAATGCTATCACCGTTCAGAACAGACAGGCTGCATGAAACCAGCCCATTAGGAAGGACTCCTTGCCTTCACTAGCTCCTAAGGCACACCAGGAGCTGTGCTGGCTGGCCAGGGCAGAGGCTGTGCCATGGAATGTTTAATTTAACAGTACAGGCAGCTGAGTCTCAGTGTTGCTACTCCATTTACTAGCACAAATGTAGCCACTGTGCAAGCCACCACGTATGGCACTGTGCACTGGGCAAGCACAAGGCAAACCTCTCCACTTATTTGCAGTTAATCCCACACTGATTAAATTGCCTTTTGATTTTGCTAATATTTGAGGACAGCTGGGCCACTGGTTGACATTGAAGTAATTTCCTTTTTGTTTTCTACGTATATTTAAACTCATGTTGCAGTTGTTAAAATTTTTCTGCATCATCCAAAATCTATATAAAGTACTAATTTCCTTTAGATCATAAAGCTCTGAATCTTTCTAATAATGTAATGCTTGTTTCCTATTTTTTAAAATCTGAAAGGCTAGGAAAGCATGCTTATGCCAAATACCATTACAATTCAATTCCTATGCAAGAACATTTCCCATGATTCCCATAGAAGCTGCACACTAGTCTCTGTCCTTAACTGGATATTTTCCTGAATTTTCTGCATAGTGATAATGACTTTTTAATCTTTTGATTAACATGGAAGTGTTTATTCCTATCTTAGTAACAAGCTATGCTTGTGCCTTGAGTTTTTAGAATGTGTGGCTAAAGTACACTGTAAAATATGCTTAGATACACTGTAAGAAACTTGTAGAAACTTGTGGGTCAGCTGCTCTTGAACAATTCAATTTACTGTAATAATCTGCAAATAAGAAGTGGAGCTTTTCTCCATTTACAGAACACTGCCAACAAAAATACCAGCCTACTCAGAAGTGCAGAAAAAAAAGAGGTGTTACTTCATCTGGGAATAGAAACCGATCCCTTTTGATGTGAATTGCACCTTCTTACATGTATATCACTACATATTACACCTGTGACTGTTTAACTGTCATCATCTAAAAATCACATTAGTGAAAACAGACTTCAATAAGTAGCATGCTGGAATCATTAATAAACCATTAGTTGTTTCTCACACAGTCATTTAGGAAGTTGCTGATATTACTATGTTTTCATTAGTAAAATTTCCTTTTGTTTTAAAGGGAGTGCTTCTTTTGTTATTTAAAGTAATATAGGACTATCAAAATTTCTGTAAGTGAAATTACAGATATAATGATTTTTTTTCTTTATTTATAAATGACATAAAGTCTCTGTGCATGACCCTTTACATCCTGCTTTGGTTTCTCTCCCATAAGGATGAAACTTCCCTGTCACCCTTCAATACTAGTTTGATCTCTCTTTTGAGTAAATAGGCCCAGTGCCTGAACCTGAATAAGCTTCATACAGCAGCTCGGCCACCTCTGCAAGCTTAGCCCCTTTTTCAATACTGACAGAAGACCTAGAAACTGATTTTTCATTTCTAAGCCAGTTTGCCACAGAAAAAAGTGCATACATACCCAACATAAGCACAACATGTCTGTATCTCGTTTGCTGCTTTTTTGCACTGCTACCATGCTATAAAGGGAAATTCATAAAAAATGATAATTCAAATATGACTACACTCAACTTGCTTAAAAAGTGAGAAGATCAAATCCTTAATTTCCTTCCACTAAAATGCTATGGATTTCTGCAAAACAGAGCTGGGTTAGTTGCTACTTATCACTAAATACCACAGCTTCACACAGAAAAATAGTGTGTGAATTAAAATGTCAAACTTCTTATCTGATTGCCTATTGCATTGTATGAAGAACTTACTTTATTGACTGGAAGAATGTTCTTCACATTGAAGTAGAATCCAAAGTAAACCATGTTAAAAACTCCGTGACGGCCCAGTGTTGCAGTAAGGCCTTTGTTGAGTCCTTGGAAGCCCAGACCACCGGTTTTAATGATCCGCTGAGCTTGAACAAAGCTAGATGGTTGCTACACAAGTCAAGCAAAAGAAGGAAGAGATCATCTTTACAGAAAGAAAGCAATAAACATAGCATCATTTCCATCCTGTTGACAAATACAGTGTTGCCAATTCTTGTAATTTTATATTAAGTACCACTGTGTTTTTTATTTTCCCTTTCCTGTGATCACATAAAAATCACAACTTTAATTAAAAAAAGATTCCTCCTTTTTATTATGGCAGAATAAGATGAATTCAGGATTTGAGTACTGTAAAAGAGTAGTACTGTAACAGATTTCCATTTCATAAAAGGCAAAAAGTAAGAAACTGCCTTGTATCAGACAGAATCTGCCTGACTACATGCAGCTTTGATCTTTTTTTTTGAATACACCATGGTATTTAGAATTAGCTATTCCCCTTCTGAATACTTTACATTTTTTTAAAGTAATGTTCTAAGTAATGTCTTAATGTCTTAAGAAATACTACTTTCAAAAAGTTGTTGAATAGAGTTTGGCTTTCTCCAAAGCATAAAGCCAAAAAACCCCATAAAGCTCTGGGTAACCAAATCAATAATTAGAAAGGCAAAACATGACTTCCACTAGGAGGTTCAAACATGAAAATATAGAAGAATTTTGACTACATCACTGTGAATACCACTAATTTCAATACACTTATTTGTTTAATAGCTTTCCATTTCAAAATATCACTGTGGTAGATCAACAACATCAACCAAATGATGCTATTACATGTGACACAGCATATGGCTGCTTATTTAGGTGACCAGCGAGTTTAATCTTTAATACTAAGTTTCATTCTGTTTTTTCATATTTCATAACTAATATTATCCGGTTAATGCTCTGCATATATTTTACTAGAGCTTACTTTTCTATCTTCTCCCAAGAATTCAAGCCAGAATCTATTCTAAAATGGAGATACTAAACATGGATACTAGCAATAACATCCTTTTTTGTGCTCCAAAAATGGACATTAGACCTTTAGGAAACTATACAGCAGCCTTCAATATTAAGGCATCCCTTGGTATCCCTTTTTCATGAATATGGATTTACTCATGACTCAGAGGGGAAGCCTGTCACTTGCTGAACACCTGAGATGGGATTAATAAGTCCAAATATAGACATCTGCAACGTCTACACCTGACTTCCCTTTTCAGTCCTTTAGTAACAAAGAGGGCTCTCTTTGGCAGCACTTCCCTTTTACCAGAGGAGGTGTCATCATGTCAACTGATCAAGCCATAGAAGGTCTGAGGTTCATCGCTGATGATGGAAGGACCTTAGACAGAGGAATTTATGTACAAGCATTTGGAGTTAATGCACTTCACACCGCTGTTGACTTTTACTTAATATAGACCTACTCAATGGAATCTGGAGTCAGATCATAAAGCAGAAAATCGTATTTGTTTAATTAATCATTACTCCATGTCACGTGAGAAGATTTTAATCATCACACCAGCTTCTATAGCTACAGGGAAAGCAAAAAAAAAAAGGAAAACCAAACAACTTGGTGTTGGGCTTCTTGACTTTTACTTTAAAAAAAGCCAGCATTATTTTTTACCCACAGCAGTCCACATTACAAAAGGCCTTATATGTGATTTGTAGTGGCCTTCCTCTTTAAATCTATCAACCCTCGAAAGATGATCTGCCACCACAGAACAATTCAGCTGTCACCGCAGGGTGTGAATATTTGCTTTGGGGGTGTGCTGGAGTCTGGGTGTGAGTGTATGTGTTCATGCTCTTCCTTGTTCCTTTTAAACAAGATATATTTATTATTTCTGTACAATAGTCAAAGAAATGTGAACTGCATTAGGTTTCATCATGTAGTATGAAAGCTCCACAATGGGATAGGTACACACTTTATTTAAACCTTTTAGAAGAACAGTGGATGGTAATGCCTTATGCTGTACAATATAACCTCTGGACATGCTTCTTCCAATGGGCCTGAGTTTACATGCTTGATTGTGGAATGTCCTTTAACATTTTCTTAATGAGAACTTCATGTCAAAGTATAAAGTCACTGGAGGTTTTCTATTTTACAGCAAAATTTGAAGTTCTAACATTTTAAAAAGATATATTAAAAATTCATGTCTGTGATATAACAATCTTTGTGATTTAAGAACTTAATTGCCCTTGGATTCTTTTCCCTAGAGCAAGTAGTTAGTATTTTCAATGTAAACTAGGTTTCTAGTAGAGTCCAAATACCACTCTGTCACGATTTTATTTGTATGATAATATACTATTATTTGGATTTTGTCAAATTTTGCATTTAAATTAAATTAGAGAATATTCACCTGAACAAAAACAACTCAGAATGCTTTTGGACAGCTACAGTTTGATTATTTTAGTATTCTGAAGGTCACCAAGGATGCTGTAACTAAAGGAAGCAATTGGCTAAAATTTACAAACTAAACCACCCAAGACTTTGTTATAGATTTTACAGTAGAAAAAGAATTTAAAACGTATGAAGTGAAAGGATACACTGATCTTTTGCAAATTTACAAAGAATAGTTTGTTCAAAATCTAGGATTGGTTTGTTCATACTTAAAAGCTGAGAGTTTTTTAAGCTAGGATAATTACATCTTCACAACTGTGAAGCAGAAAGATCCAGAATACCTGCTTAGTTCACTACTGCTGGAGCTGTAATAGTTCACAATTTTTGTCACATCATCTTCTTTTCCTACTTTCAGTCTCTCTCCTTCCAGAACCCTAAACATTTTACTCCTGCTCTGCATTTTTTATCTGTTTAGTGGCTTCGCTGCCCAAGTTTAAAAAATGTCTAGACTGGAGACTTGCAGCAAATAAACATGTCTTTCATATGCATTAAGAATTGAGCAGGAGCTTACCAAACATTTTAAAATTTATTCTGGAAGAAAGTGCTTTTCTGGATTGAGTTATGCAGTAAGTATTCTATGACATTTGGAAAGCAGTAGCTGTATTTTTCCAGAGTGTACCTGAGGATCTTGGCCCAAACAGACTATGTAAATGGCCAGGTCATAAATCTCTTTACTTTGCATCCCCCGAAAGTGTTCAATTTGTGCAGATGAGTGCTACAAGGCATGCAAGTATTAACTCAGTCAAAACTTAATAGTAGAATATGCAAAAATCATGTCCCCAAGAGATTTGGCCAAACTTTTCATGTGATGCTCGTGTGGTTTGGCACTTCTACCGTGGTACAGCTGATTTCTCAAAAGATTTTGAAAAAGATGATTTGACAATTGCTATTTTGATTCAATGAGAAAAGAAAAAAGGAACTGTATTACTGCCTTCCTTCACTTTATCCTGGAACATGTTCTGCATTGAAGTTAATAGAAGCTAGTGCATTCTTGAGAACACTTGGTTTTCATGAATGACTGTTTTCTTTTAATCTTTTTCTCCTTTCAGCAGCACCCAGAATTGTGGACAATACTTTGCACAATGACTTCTTCAGACGAAACAATATTTGCATAATAAAACTCTAAAGTGTAGCAAGAATTTAAATCATCAGTGTAGT
The DNA here is from genome assembly GCA_013397315.1 of Donacobius atricapilla. Classification (NCBI taxonomy): domain Eukaryota; kingdom Metazoa; phylum Chordata; class Aves; order Passeriformes; family Mimidae; genus Donacobius; species Donacobius atricapilla. The sequence goes on along the minus strand of WBMY01010024.1, from coordinate 79,814 downwards.
TGTTGTATAACAATTTTCCAGTTTTTGCTAATAAAAGGGAAGCCTTGTAAGTAATTTCATCCAAGAAACATAGCATAAAATACAACAGCATCAAGGGCACAGGGCCGTGGTGTTTTATATGCTAACCTTTGATGCTCGCTTGAAATCTGGAGGGATGAAGGTGCATCTTATTCTTGGACCAGAATCCCCCTCAGGCGCAGAATATTTAGAGAGGAGATGCTGATGCCTCTGACAACACTGCATGCATCTCTGCATATCTGAAAGCATTGTCTATTGGGTCTCCACCTTTTCGGTTTCTGTTAAGCTTGTGGGAAAATTATTTGCATCCTCCAATATATTATAGACATTCTGCTCTGAGTACAAACCTCAAAATGCACTATGCACAATAAAGTGGAAAAAGAACAAAGCAGTTTTCCTACCTCTGTGAAGGCGCTCTGATTGGTCTGTAAGGTAACCTTCACTACTTCAAACGGGTTAACCACAACGGCCTCTGTCAACCCAGATCCCAAACCAGCAACTGCAAAAGCCTAGGAAAGTTAAAATGAAAATTAAATATTAAGGAGTAATACTTCATCAGATTGTGAAACTGAGGGATACAATGCAAACTGCATGACTACAGTAATGCAGCAGTATTCCATTGCTAAACAACTTCAGCCCTTGATTAGATGCTGACAGTTCATGAAGGCAATATGACAATAGCCATAAACCATATTCCAAAACAATCAAAATATCATAGCAATGTATTCTCTTTTCAGCTGGAAGGGAAAATGTGGTACCCAATTATTACGCAAACATGGAAAAAGTGGAAAAAGAATGTCCTCATGTTATCTTTGGGTGGACTCAATAATAACACAAACATAATTGTAGTTATGCAGCACTGGAAAAAATAAAATCTCTGAACTGAGCATTAAGCACATTAACATATTAACTTAAAAATAACAATAACTTATTAACTTAAAAATACATGCAAAAAATTAAAATAGTTCAGTACTTAAGAAAATTGCACAAGTAGAATGTTCATCTAGTAATTAACAAATCTAGAAAGGTTTATATGGGAATGAGTGGCACACGAATGTCAGCATTCATTGCAAGGATAAATTAACTTAGGAGCTGGTGGCATTTCAGTCATAGATATGGAGATATTCACTGCTTTGCTTTCCATCCCAGCACAGCATTTTAAGATACCTTGATATGTTTTTAACAAAAAATGGTGTTAAAATATTTAGGTCAATTGAGAAAATTCAGAGGGGTTAAATTTAATGATCACTTTACACATTTATTGCCTTCACTTAATATCCCCAAAGTCCCTAGGTGCTGAAAAAAGTTCCAGGACCAAAATACATTATAATGAGTACATCTGCTGAAATTCAAAGAAACCATAAGTAAGGGAAAAAACAATAGTGAGAAAAAAACTTAATTAACACAGAGGAATTGGAGTAGGGACTCCTGTAAGTTCAAGAACGAGAGGAATGGAAAATTAGAAGGGTAGGGGCAAACTCCAGTCTTACTGCCTTTGGAGAAGACTGTGTCACCAACAAATAGATTTTTCCAGTAAGATGGGAACACTTCATCATCAACCATGAGACTGAAGCCAGTAGGAAGATGGTGCTAATGCATGTGTCTGTCTTTTAATAATCAATATTGCCTTGATATGAGGTCTGTTGAGGTACCTGGAAATATTCTGCCTGGCTTAGACCAGAATCCCCCTCAGTCTTCTTTTTCCCTCACTACCTTAGGACCAAAACTGCCTCTATAGTAACAGCATTGCACAAAAATGTGAGGGGCTTCAGATTTTTCTAAAGATTGCTGTGTCTGTTCTGTGAATCAGAGCAGCTTTTGGGCAGCTAGTGCATATTTTAAAGTTTTCAGCCCATTTTTC
>WBMY01010024.1:55072-77893 GCA_013397315.1 Donacobius atricapilla | reverse complement strand
AAAAAAAAAGTGCTGGGGTACCATAAAACCTTCAACTCATTTCTTTCCACTTGCTAGAGAACAAGTATCGGTGTCTCTATATACACCTAAGGATGAGAACTACTGAAAAGTACCAGATATAATAGGAGAGACTGCAAACAGCTCTAGGGCCAGTGGAACAATTAAGAGGAAGAGCTTGCTTTAACCTAGTTAGTAGAATTCCATGGCCGTTCACTGACTGCAATTAAAGGGAGATGTAAATGGAAGCAATTCTCTTTAAAAGAGACTTGAAATTACCAAAACCACTATAGCACAGCCTTAAAAAGACCAATTGTTTCCTAAAGTCATGATGTCATCATTGTGAAAAAGAGATACTTACTATGATTCACATTCTTACACCACAGGAAGCAGTAGTTCTTATAAAAAGTATTTTACTCCTAAAGCACAATAGCAGATTTAAGACCTACACATGAGAATGCAGATAACACATGCAAGCTACATCTTAGCATTTAAAAATTTCGGCATATATGTATGCCTCATGTTTTGTTTTTAAACAAGTTATTTCTTGAGATTGCTAACTCCACTGATGGACAAGAGAGTTTTGCCATTTACTTCAAAGGAAGTAGCAATTTCTTATCAATAACTTATGTTTCTTTTATAAAGCTTTAGAAATAAGACTGAGATCTGTATTTTTGTTATAGTTGTACTGTGCCTTGGAGAAGAGCATTTTGAGGTTGAAGTGTTAAACTAGACACTAGGACATGAATAAATAAATATTGATAATGTTCAACTTTTTTTGTTATTTTGCAAGGATGAAAAATGACAAGTTGTATATAGACTCTTCCATAGTGATGGCTGTTATCCAAGTTAACAAATGTTATGACATTGTAGGGAATTATTTTGAGGACATTTGATATAAAACATCATTTATAAATTTAGATAAATTCTCATCAATGTTTTCAAGGGACAATTCTGTTTTGAAAAACTCTGGAATGAACTGGACCCTTTAGTTTTGGGCTTCTTCTATGGGAGGAGGCAGGTAAGACAGTTCAGCAGACACATACTGCATTAGCACATGAAGTTCTGTATCCATACATACCAGTCCTGGTGGCAATGATGCATATCCCAGTAGCTTCTTGTATTGTTCGAAGGTAAAAAACTGTGAATAGAAGTTAGATTGAAACTAAATCGAAAAAAATTATTAGTTACTTATGCAAAATGGTAAAAAGCAGACTACAATGGAGTTTCACTACCTCATATCCTGAGCAGCTGCATGCAGTTCTGCAAAATAAACATAAGCTACTTTTATTTCACACTGTAGTAGTGTTAGATGTGCAAGAGTAGACAATAAGGCTTCAGAACTGATTTTTTTAGTGTGTCATGCATAATAGCAGCATAAGTGTGATTCAAGTAATGCTTTATCTTAGAGTTCACTTACATCATATAGGACATATTTTAAATCTATAAACTTTTTCTCTGGCATTAACTTTCATATACTAATTTGAATGTAGTAGCAGATATTACAATTTTCCCAAGAAATCACCCCCACATCCTTAATGTAATGTGCTGCAATTGCTTTTGCATTTGCCAAACACTTCTCTGCTTCTCCACAGAGAAATATAACTGTGGATTTTGAAGATGGAAAGTCTGTCATTTTTATAATCTACTGTCAACAGGCACATTTCTTTTTCTGTTCTCTCTTTACAAATAAATCTTTCAGTCAATTGCTTTCAAACAGTGGCGCTTTGAAGTTCTCAGCATCTGCAATTCCCTGGAGGATGTCTTGAAAGCTGTACTCTTGGGGGTTTGAATTTCAAGAAAGAGGATCAGCTTCACCTGCACCAATATGGTGAAAGGCAACCATTTGCAAATGGCTCACTTTGCAACCTACAATTTCTTGACACCCAAACCCATTAAAATTAAGAATATCTTCTGTGAATTCTTACAAAAATCAAAGCATAATAAATTAATGGATTTGTTCTTCCAAGAAGAAGGTTTAGAATAACTCTGACTGCACTGAAGTCACCAGGAAACTTCTGTTGGCTTAGGCAAACAGACTTTCACTGCCTAGCTTCTTGTCTGTGGGTGTGAAGACCAAGATGCATGGGTCAAGACATACTCTAAAGAAAGAGTATATGTGACATTTTACAAATTATTGGGAAGATGCCCTTTGAAATACAGCACACAATCTAGGCCACTACTTAAAAAACAACTCAGTCTACATCATATTCAAAACAGGGCTACCAGGACCATTAAGGAGAACTTAGATTTTCTTTTAAGAATGAAGACTCTAGAAGAATAAATGCTTTCCTTGTTTAGTTTAGCAAAAGAGATGCTGCAAGAGAATGAAAAACAAGGAAGATATGCAATATAAAGAAATTAGGCGTAAAATATAAGTAGAATGTGGTTGGAGATCTGATGAAGCTTTCCTGCAAGGAAAAGAGTGGAGTCCTGAAACAGTCTTCCAATAAGAACAAATGGGGGAAAAATCTTATGAATTGTAGAGGAGAGTTTGATAAGTTTATGAAGAAAATTATAGAACAAACCCCATAGTGTCCTAATTTCATATTCTGCAAATATTGCTGAAGCCACTGAAAAGCAGACCAGTTGCTGTCACATAAGACAGATCTGAGGGCAGTGAAAATGATCTTCCAGCATGAGGGTAGCAGAACTTGTGGGCTAAAAAGAGTAGGTATCTGAATTCTGCGTAAAACCAAAAATATTGGAGGTGGTATTCCACATAATTTTCACACATAGGAAAACACAAGGTCCCTAACCACAGCTCACTATTTGTGAGTCCTGTAATCTGTCTAAGAAATATTCACATCTTTGCATACAAAATGAAGTGGCTTTTACATAGCATGTCTGGGATGATGGGAATGAAGAACAAAAACCTGTGACAGCTCCACTAATACTGCATCAGTGCAGGTTCATATCTCCTAGTACAAGAGCTGCCACATCCCAGTCCATCAAAAGTAAATAGCCAGAACTTTTAACTTTTCTGTCTGCTTCCCAATGTTGACCTGTAACATTTGATTAGTTCAGAGCAAGCTGGTTCAAATGAAGGTGAGATCCTTGGAAAGCCTGTGAATTTTGTGACCACAGAGGAGGCTACAATCCCTTCACACAGCACCTGCCCACACATGAGACAATCAAAGTCTTTCACCATGAGAAAAAGGCAATGAGCAATGAGGCCATGGAGACATGGAGACATAAGAAACATAAGGAAATAGAGTTTTTAAGACAATACAGAAAGACTGTGTGGCCTGTGCTGAGTCTCAGCCAAAGAAGACAAGCTCTGTCCCTCATGGTTCAGTACTACAGACATATCAGAACAAAACAGCTATTCCATAAACCACGTGTACAGGAACATAAGTAATAAGCACCACATTTTCATTTGAACTTGTTTAGAACCTTGTCCTATGGCAAAGTCAATAAAATTTTTCAGTCAAGACCTGCTTCAAATGAAAAGTCACTGGAATCATACTGAAACCATCAGAGAATTGGGTGTTAATGTGTTAATAATGCCACTGTTTTAAAGCAAGAGGCAATATGTATACATAATGCAAAATTGGGTTGTTAAATTCTGAAAAGTGATCAGCTGCTACTCTGGTCACTGGATGGATTTTTTTTTTTTATATCCTCAGTTGGGATTATTATATAATTTTTCAGAAAAGGTCCTAGAACTGGGGCCCAGATTTTAACTGCCCTCCAAAGAGTGTACAGATTGAACATTAATCTTGCAAGCATTTTGAAAATATGTTTAAAATTTTTGCATTGGCCTTGACAATAGCCATAAAAGATAGAAGTGTTACTTTATCTTTTTGGACAACTGAAGGTATAATAGAGGTAAAAGTCTGACAAAGTGGGAGGGTAAGCTGCTTCACTGAACTAAATTAATTTCTTATTGTGATAAAATTTGCTTTATTCTCTCTCCAGCATTTTCTAGTCATTGTTACCCTCTTAACCTTTAATGGAATTTCTGGTATTCCTTAATGTTTTCCATAGTGTTACAGATCTGTAAAACAGTTGTAATAAAGGCAGAATTACATTACCTAGCAATTTTTTGGTCTTTAAAAAGTTACCTTAAAAATCAATAGCTTCCTAGAGTCATAAATAAAATTACTTAATATTAACTATGCTTTAAATTTAAAAAGAAAATATCAATAGCAATAAAATTTAATATAAATGTTGCTGGGTGTACTAGAGTGGCTATTACACATACAACTTAGCAAAAGAAAGATTTCATACTGCATCATATGACTTTATATAGTGTATGTCCACCCAAAATGTTTTTATAAACACAGCATAATTTGTCTTTTCCTCTACAGTTGTATTAAGTTAATAGCTTTGTGCAAAAAAATTTCTCAGAATAAATGTATTTAAAACATGCTTTTGTGTATATAATAACCAATATTGTCCATCTGGCAAAGATACACTTTAATTGAAGTTACACAGAAAATAGCCAAAGTACTTACCAGATGTCTCAATAACTCTAAGATAAAAATATATGCTTGAAACAAGATGTCTGAGAACACACGAGCAATATAAATTTGCCCCAAAAGTTCATCTGTTAACCATTGTATTGGCATCATCATTTCTTTCCTCCAAGTTCAATCTAACAGAAAGTTATAAACTTTGACTTTTCATCTTCCAGAAATACCAGCTTTCTTTTTAGAAGGGAAATAAAAAGAGAGAAAAAAAAGAAATAGCAAGACAGACATCAGAACGTAGTTGACTAAAAATGAAGTTGTATCTTCAACTCAACTGAAAAACTGGGGCTAAATAACTTCATTTTAATAGCTTTATTTTTGATTGCAAAACTACACACCAGATAAATACAATGTTCCAGTAGCACAAGTACATTTCTCAGTACAAAATCTCCTTTGTCTATTCTCTACACCTTTTTATGACACTGTAACTAGAAGCTTTCAAAAAAGTTCAGTACAAACATAAAAAAACTGCCGGAACCTAGAAAATGCCTTTTTTCCTTTTGTGCTTTTTCAAATCTCAGAATCATTGGCCTGAATGTAGTCTTCCTCTAAATCTCACTAGTCATTTAGGCAGTGGAGAAAGGACAGCTTGAGGCTTATTTAGATGAGGAAAATAATGAGAAAGAATAAAGGTTGGAGAGTGGGCCAAAGGAAGCCATGACTTTTCTTTTGCGGTCATAGCCAAATAAGGTTACTGGAAATTTGAAATAGGCTGGATTCTCTTCAGGTCAAAGCATGGATGCAAATTCCACTTCAGATGTTAAAAATTGTACTGGTGTATGACATCTCACATTGAATTGTTTCATTATACAGGTTCTTACAAGGACATTAATGTTCAGCCCTGTTCTGCCACTGAATTTTAATGCAGAATACAGATGATGTTTCAAGGTAACTTAAAGTCATCCTGATGTCCTTGGAACAGCAGTAAATTCAAAGGAATAGTGTAAATAATAAAAGAACTCCACTATTTAATTAAAACCCTCACATGTTTAACATTTAAGTTTGATTCTCAAGTTTGCAGAAAACTTGTCTCTCACATAAATGTCCAAGAACTAGGTAGAAAGCATCCCACTAAAAGAGAACAAGTAAGACATTAAAGGACCTGTGAGCTTATGATGTACATGAGTTTGAGAGAACAGAGTCCGTTTAGCCTGGAGACAAAAAAGCTAAGGTGATTTAAGTTCTGTCTTCTACCATCCAAAGTTTATACAGAAGAGAGTCAGACTTTCTCAGAGGCTGACAACAGAAGTGTGAGAGGCAACACACAAGGGTTACAACAGGAGGATTTGGACTGGATATAAGGCAAAATTCTTCACAGTAAAATATCTAAGGACTGGAGGAGGAGCACAGAGAGGCTGTCTCCATCCTTTAAGATTTCAGAACTCAACCAGACAAGGCAACAACCTGATCTAAACATGAAGTCCGCTCTGCTTTGATCACATATCCCTCCCAACTTAACATCTCTTTATGATTCTATAATTACATTGACTATCATGGGGTTTAAGCCACTTTAATCAATTTGAGTAAAGGAAAGTGATTTGAAGTTTATGAATTATTCAAATTGGTAGGAGAAATCGAACAGGTTAGTATTTTAACTAAATACATGCTGGAACCTAAGAACACAGTCAGATTTACTTTATCCTGTTTCAAATGAAATTAAATGGAGAGATAGAGGAAACATCACAATATGAAGAAAATGAGTTATTAGGAATCTTCTAAATATCATCCATTTATTCTTCATTGCCATTTTGCCATTAAATAGGACTTTATTTTTCCTGGTTTTATTAAAGAATTCTGAGATAAGTGACATATGTCACTTGCATCTAAAATACCAGTGCAAACAAGAAGATGACATTACCAGAACTTCTTTAGGATTCTGTTACAAGGTCACATCCTGTCACTTTATACAAATATTATTCCTCTGTAAAGGAATTGGAATGCGAATGATTAATTGCAGACTAAGGACCAGAATCATATGCAGCCTTTTTAGAAAGAAACAATGAAAAACAAGAATGGAAAATCAAGACATTCTGTATAATAACTGCTTTTAGACACATTTGATGCAACTATGGAGACTTCAAAGCTCTGAAGTAAAAGACTAAGAAACATTTGCTCTTAACGGCTGCTTTGATAGATTTTGATAGAACTTTAGGATGACGTGCTTAATAATTAGGTTTTAATTAAAAAGGTTGAATGGCTCAATTGAAAAAATTGATGTATTGAAGTATTTTGCTTAGGAATGTTACTAAAATCCTGTTCTACAAATCAAAATAAATGATCATAAAAGAAAATCAGGTCCGTATTTGACAGAAAATACACTTTGATATAGGCTAGCCTTTATAACTGTAAGAGAGTTGGAGTAAAATGTTTTGCACAATTAGGAGTTGTATCCATTATGATCTTCAATCTCTTAAAATGAGTATGGAGCAGAGTGCTTCTTGGAGCACAAGAAAACTCTGGGCAGCACTTCAAACCTACTAAATAAGTACTTATTAGTGGCTTCTTTAATGGCTTCTTGTGTTAATTTATTAAGCTGTTAGTTGTTTTGCAAGTTTCTAGGCATTTTCAGTAAAACAAAATATGTAAACCAGAGGCAATTATGAGGCTAAAATATAACTTAAACTATTTTATTAATTCTGACAATATAAAATAATTGCAATATTTTTTTCCAGTAACATTTGATACACAGATCAAAATTAGCTTAACATTTACGAGCCTTATCCTGCACTTCTTAATCAAAGGCAGTTTTTATTGTGCTATCAACAGGAAACTTTCCTCCTAGTAAAAATCAGAGGATTAATATACCAAATAAGTTTAAGATTCTAATCTCAGTCAGTGAGGTGAAATAAAATGTTTTACAGCTGCCACTGTCCCTACTTATATTTTTAAGGGAGGAAGCATGGGGTTTTTACCTTCACTGCCCTTTTGGGTGTCTCAGCCAAGATGGGAGGAAGTATTCCTTTGTAGAAGCCAAGTAATCTATCAAGGAAAAAAAAAAGTATGGATAAACAACATATCAATACCATACTGCCAATTCTATTTTCATTTTTGAGTAAAGCAACTAACCTTTCAGCATTTCCAGGCATACAGACAAATAATGATACTCTCTGCTTACTTGCTCAACAACTTATGTGCTACCACCAATTATATCATGTGCTGGTGAGATGATATAAAGAAATCAGCAATGAATATGTAAAAAATCCATCAATTTTTTTCTGAAATACAAGAAATTGAATTTAAAAGGTGAGAAACATTTTTGACAATTAAAAAGAAGTATTATTTCATTGTTTTAATTTGCTTAGCACAGCAATGTTTATATTAAAAACTGAAGTCACAAAATCGCAAAAAAAAGATTTGGAAAAAACTGTGACTTCAGCAAGTTGCATACAAAAAACACTACTTGCTCATCTTCAGATGCTAGGTCAGACATATTTTAAAGTTTAGTTTTAAACATGACTTGAAATGCATGAAGTTTTGTCTTCTTTTAGCAACTTAGTTTTAACTCAAGTTACTTATTCAGAGATCCATGACAGAAAACATGTTTTTCATCTTGGAAAAGAACATTTGGGCAGTATCTTGTCACTGTATGTGTGTATTTATATATATACACAGCCTGCTACATGCCAGTACACATGGCTTTTGCAGGCAGCCTGAGCTGTGCTTACAAGGTCAGTGTAGATACATAATGCTGGGTCTTGGGAGCACTTTAAATGACAAGCAGTTTTCAAAATCCGCAGGTGGGGTAGAAATAGACATAGTCCTTGTCTGCTAGGTCTGCACACTAATCTTGATAGTACATGGTGAGAGTTCAGAAAGGGATCAAACGGAATCACCAAGAAAAATCATAGAATTATCAACGTTGTAAGAGACCTCCAAGATCACCCAGTCCAGCCATCAACCCAGCGCTATCACAGTTATACCTAAACCACTAAATCACATCATACAGTGCCAGACCCAGATGCCTCTTGACCACCTCCTGGGATGGTGACTCCACCACCTTTCTGGGCAACCTATTCCAATATCTGACCACCCCAATAGTGAAGAAAAGCTTTTCAATATTTAATTTGCATAGTCCGTGGCTTAGCTTACAGTGGTAAGTTACTTTGCTAGCCAAAAAGAATATACCTTACAATTTATCCACCTTCAGAATGTATACACATTTATTCGGGACTGTAAGAAGATTCTGTCTACACAAAAAAAAATTACTTAAAGCAAAGCATTTTAAAATGTGTTTTAAAATGTTGAAAGATGGTGATGTTGGAATGTGATGATTAACCTTTCTAAAGCAGCCTATTATTTGGAATATTTTTGCAGAGTGTGTAGAGACATGACATCAGTAGATTCTCCTATAGTTAATCTCTACATGTCAAAAGAAAACAACAAAATTCATATTCCCCATGTGAATTTAAAATACTACAAATGCTATACTATTTTCCCCATCCTTCTTCAAATGCTTCTCTGGAGTCCTCTGCTTTGGCTTCTCCAATATAAATAAAATAATTCAGGCCTTGTAAGATACTCCGGGTTGGGTATATTGCTTATCCTTACTCTGAAGAAAGCCATGTATGAACTCCAGTCCATGACAACAGGACACTTTGAGCATTTAATACAATGATGGTTTCATGACAAAATACTGAAAGGTAGGAGATTAAGGAATTCAGTTGTCATCAGATGTTTAAATTTCCCCACAGTCTTACTTTCCAAACATAAATATGCACATATATATTTATGTATCTATTAATATAGATATGGATATACCTATAGATACCTATAGATATGGATATATCAATATAAATGATATATTGATAGATTAATATGATACTGGATCAATAGATTCATACAAACATAGAAACATAGAATGGTTTGGTTGGAAGGGACCTTAAAAATCAGTTAGCTCCAACTTTCCTGCCATGAGCAGGGAATCTTCCGCTAGACCAGGTTACTCTGAGTCCTAGGCCCGTTTTAGTTTTAATGGCTCACAAATAGTCAGAGCATATTGCTGATTCAGGAGCAATTGAAATGTCAAATAGCTTCAAGGTGATTCATACATTTTAATGTGAGTTCAAACTGAAACTGAAGTCCAAGTAGGATCAGCTACAAGAATGCAGATCCCTGTAAACACTTTCTTCCTTTCAGTTCAGTCTAAACCCTGCAAGCATATCTACAAACAGGCATCCTGCTTGCAATTTCTAGTACTCCACATGATTGGAATTGGAAAACTAATGTCCTCCACTGCTTTAATCACTGATGTAGCTCTCACTACAAAAAGTGAGAGTCAGTCTTGGTCTGGATTTTTTCATTAGTAAGAGATGCATAAGCAGAGAAATATGCAGTGTAGAGCAACAAATCAGTTTTAAAAACACACAACAACATTGCCCAGCCTTACAAAGTCCAACAGGTTCCTTTTCCAGGATGCCTTTTCCTATACTCAAAATGCATGCAGCTATTCGTTATATAAACCTTGAAACATTTCCATAGTCTCTGAGGATATCAGGGAAAACTTTTCAGAGAGAATGTGGAGAGGAAGGATATACTAGGAATTTGAGCAATATATTTGTCATCTTAGAAATCTTGTAAGGCAAGTAGTAGCCTCTAAAGAACAATCCAGCATTACACCACAAGTCAATGTTGAAATACCAGTGATTCAGGTCACCATTAGACCAGGCAGTGGATTATTTGAAAGTTCTAAAGAAATAGGAACTGAAAATATGAAAAGCAATTATCCATTGCTTCTGAATCACAGAAAGGCTGAAGATGAAAGGGACCTCTTGAGATCATCTGACCCAACCCTTTGCTCAAGAAGGGCCACCAAGAGCCAGCTGTCCAGGACCATGTCCAGACAGCTTCTAAGTATCTTCAAGGAATTACTACCTTTCAAGGAAGGAGATCCCACAACTTCTCTGGGCAGCCTGTGCCAGTGCTCAGTTACCCTCACAGTAAAAATGTGCTTCCTGATGTTCATATGGACCCCCTTATGCTTCACTTTGTGTCCATTGCCTCTGGTCCTGTCACTGAGCACCACTGAGAAGAGCTTGGCTTCACCCTCTTTGCACCCCTCCTTTAGGTGCTCGTGTACATTGATCAGATGTCTCTTTAAGCCTTCTCTCATCCAGACAGTTCTGTCTCTCTCAGTCTTTTCTCACATGAAAGATGCTCCAGTCCTGTAATCATTTCAGTGGTCCTTAACTGAACTTTTTGTGTTATGGCCATGTCTCTCTTTTACTGGGGAGCCCAGAATGATCCAGAACTCCAGCTGTGGTCTAACCAGTGCTGAGTAGGGGGGAAGGATGTAAACACCTTCCTTTACCTGCTGGCAGCTAAAGCAGCCTGCTCAAGCAGCCCAGGGTATCAGTATTCCCCTTGGTTTCAGGCCATAATGCTAGCTCATGCCCAGCTTGGTGTCCATGAAGACCTACAGGTCCTATGCTGCAAATCTGCCTTCCAGCTGATTGGCCCCTAATATAATATTGGTGTGCAGAATTATTCTTCCTCACACAAAGGACTTCACACTTCCCCTTGCTGAACTTCATGAAATTCCTGTCAGACCATTTCTCCAGCATGTCAAAGTCCACCCAACTGGCAGTACAACTCTCTGGTGTACCAGCCACTCTCCCACATTTGTATGATCAGTAAACTTGCTGAGGGTACACCCTGCCCCATCATTCAGAACATTAATGAAGATGTTGAACAGAGTTGGATCTAGTACTGACCACTGGGGTATACTGTTAGTTACTGGCCTCCAGTTAGACTTTGTACCACTGACCACCACCCACTGGGTCTGGCCATTCAGCCAGTTTTCAACACACCTCAGTAAGTACTTACAGAAGCTTTTGACATCTTGTACCAAGCTCAGCTCCAGGTTGGCTTTGACTTCCCTAACCAAGTCTTTGCATGCTCAGGCTGTCTCCATACTCCTCTCATGTTACCTGCCCCTGCTTCCACCTTCTGTATGCCTTCTTTTTTATGTTTGAGTTTTGCTGGGAGTTCTTTGCTGAACCACACAGGTCTCTTGGGATCTTGGCCTGACTTCCTGCATACTGGCATGGACTTGAGTGGAGGTGATCCTTGAATATTATGCAGGTTTCTTGGACCCCCTCCTCCCCCCAGAGCCCTTTATCATGGGACTTTCCCAAGCATACATCTGAATAAGCAACAATCTGTTCTCCTGAAGTCTAGGGCTGTGAACTTGCTTTTTGCTCTGCTCCCTCTTCTCAGGATCTGAACTCCATCACCTCATGGTCACAACAACCAAGGTTCACTCTGACCATCACCCCAGTGAGGCCTTCTTTATTTGTGTGTTAGAGCTCCAGTGGAATGCTTCTCATTGACTCTTTCACTTGTATCAAGAAATTATCATTAATGTTGCTGGATTGCTTATGCCTTGCAATGTTGTCCCGCCAGGACAATATCAAGGTAGTTGAAGTCCCCATTAAGGACCAGGGTCTGCAAACATCAGGCTGCTTCTGGCTGTCCCTATAGGGCCTCATCTGCTTGGTGTTCTAGGTGAGGCAGCCCGTAGTACACGCCTACCACCAAGTCCCCACTATTGGCCTCCTCTTTAATCCTTACCCATAAACTCTCATCATTCAGCCTCAGGCAGAGCTCCATGCACTCCAGTTGCTCCTTCCTTGTCTTCCTGGCCAGCCCTCCCTAAAGAGTCTGTATCCCTCCACAGCAGCACTCAGTCCATTCACCACATCTCTGGATCCTGACGAGATCCTACCCCTGCAGCTGCACACAGATCTCCAGTTCCTCATGTTTATGTCCCATGTTGTGTGCCCTGGTGTGTAGGCTCTTCAGAGAAACTTCCTCACTTACGTGCAAATGCTTGAGGTGACCCCAGCTGGGCCCTGTTTTATTCTTGTTGTGTTCCTCCTGGTTCCCAGCATCCCAGGCACTTTGCTTGGCAGCCTCTCCATCACTCCCTCAGAGCTGCGATAACTCTCCTCTCCCTCAGGGCTCCTGGTTCAAAGCCCTCTCTACCAGGTCGCCGCCCTGCAGCAAAGATACATGTGCAAAGACACCACTCTGCACCTGATGTCAGGCTGATCTGCTTATTGTAAGGCTGACACTGAAGATTTTCTGCCAGAGGAACATCCATTGTGAACCAGGAGAATCTGCAGAGCCGAGCAACTATATCCATGGCTCTATGAATCCCTAAAATGTGAAGGGATCTGTAAGTGGGTTTCACTGCTTTATTCCTGCTTTCCTCAGTGGAAGCAAATCTCTTCATGGAAAACAGACAAGCAGGAGTTAAGGTCTACTCCTATGGAACACATTAAGTTTAGAAATCTAAAAACACATGAAACTTTGAGGATATACATCCATATATGCAATATGTAATTCAGTAAACATGGTAAGAACTAGCTCAGTATTTAATTATAAGCTGTGGTTTAGGGTTTTTTTCCCTTCCTGATTTGAAATAGAAACAGAAAAAAGGTTAGTAAGCAGAGCTAGTGAGATGAAAGGAATAAACGAAAGGAGGAAGTAGAAGACAATCCCACCACTGCCTATTGTCAACTGACTAATCTTTTTGCATAAAGTGTAGTCAATTTTAAAACCTCCTGTGCCTGAGGTGGACAAGCAGCTGCCCCCAACTTTTACAAATAACATTCTACAAATTGTACCCATTAAAGATAGCTATTTCAAGCTTTGCAGATGAACCATTTACTTAATTAAAAAAAAAACAAAACGTAGCATGATAGTAACAAAAACTTGACTGGCTTTGCCAGTCAAAAAGTACATACACAATGATCTTATACTTCTGTTTTGCTTGGCCAGTTGACTTAGCCTATGTGCTCACAGAGTATGAAATTTTTCAACGTCATCCAATGAACAGTGATGACATTTCACATTTGAGAGATATTATCACCTGGACTCAAGCCTTTCTTCAAAAAATTGGTGTTCAGAAAAATTATGAAACAGCAGCAACAGCAATCACTGCAGGGTCTGATAGAAGAAAGAGGAGATGACATCATATCCCTAGCTAGAGACACTGGAAAGAACAAATAAATTTCTAACAGAAACACAGCTACATTTTATTTTGTTTCAGCACTGGGGTCTAAATGAACATCACCATTCAATTGTATTCTGGGCAAGAGCCCAAACTCATCTTTACAGCAGTTGATTTTGAAACATTACAGTCAATCACATCTTCTCAATTTGTTCTTGCAGGCTTTCCCTATCCTTATGGTTTCCATTTCTTGTTTGGAAGCCTTGAGTCATTCACCCTGGCAACACAACCAACCTAAATCAGTTTTTTTCTCCGAATTATACTGAAATTGCAATCTTGCTTAGCTTGTTGTTTTCTTCCTCTGCCTTTCACATAATTTTCCCTTTAAGGATCTAATAAAACTGATTGAAGGCATAAGCACAATATTCCCTTTCTTTTGTTGCTGTCAAACCCAAGGCATTTACCCACATTGTTTTATAATTGAAACAAAAAACCTCTTAGGTCCAATTCTACTTTCATTACCTCTGCATTATCCCAAGTATAAATAAAAGACCTGGCTTTCATGACCACCTCAGTTACATGAAACAAATGTGCAACTTTCAGATTTTACAAAATGTTTTATTTAAACAAACAGAAGGAATTTTGAAGACACGATCAGTAAAAAGGTGGGTGTTGTTCAAAAAGAGGAAGAAAATATGTCTAAATATAATTAAATTTGCTTAAGAGTTCATATATATCACGAAAAAGGTACCTTTCTATTTCATGATATGTAGCATGTTGTGAATTTCTTACTAACAGAAAATAAATAATTGGACACAAGGCAATATTACTTGAACATAACTAGAGTGAGAAGTGATCTTTGTGTTGACCTAGTTGGATATTTAAAAGATTTTAAATTCCCAGTAGTTTCAGAAAAACAAGCAAATGCTTAGTGAAGGCAGGCACAAATTAGTACCTACCGCTGAGAAGAAGGGAGTTACATTTAGCCATTTATTTTGAGAGCTGCAAGCCACTAACCAGCTCACACATGTAGTCCACCCTCAATGCCAGCATTTATAACCATGTGCCCAGCTGAGGAGGTTTGCTACAGGGAAGGTTGAGTGTCATTCTGGGACAACTGGCACAGAGTTCGGCATACTTGAGAAGATATTAAAGGTTGGACACATTCACAGAAAATCAGGCTTGGACACTCTGCTGCTCTCTAAATAGCATTTTTTTTTCTTGTGAAGCATGTTATGTATATTATCCTACTGCAAATGTTAAATACACATCTCTACAGGAACCCCTTATAAACCTATCAGTGACACAGTTAGCTAAGCTGGCTTCTGAATTTCGATTACGCAACTATATTTTTTATTTTTTCTGTGTCTGCTATATAGATATCTGCCATTTTATACATTGGCACTAAATACTAGGTCCTTATTTTCATTGCATATTTTACTATTTTTTATGAAGCTTTCATTGCAACACGTGGGAATTAAGGAAAAAACGTAAATATTTTTTGCAGCAAGTAACACAGAATTATATGTTACCCTGTGCCTGTAGGAACACTGTTACACTACATGCTAAAAGAAGACCAAGCCTCCAGCTACAGGAATACTAGAAGCAGACCAATTAATGAAAGAAATCTGTCAAATAAGTTAGGACAACACACTGTATGAAAAGTGGTTAAAAAGGAAGCGGCTGTCAGTGAAAGCTATTAAGATACTTCAGGAAAGTACTAACAGTGGAGAAGCTGGCTAAGAAGCAATGAGACCGGCCAAGAAATGGATTAATAATCAGCATCAATCCCCCTCACTTATTCAAAATGACAGTCATCACTGTATTTACTGCATGTGGGTCAGATTATGAAGTTATTATGATCCACCATCCATGTGACTCTTATTCTTACTGAGAAATGAGTCTTCCATGAGTTTTAATCACATCTCAATCTCTTCGTCAAAACATTTGCTAATTTTTTGGCTTTCTAAGCTGCACTCTGAATTCATATGATTTACAGGATGCACCTAAATATAAATTCCTCAAGAAACTGAAAGATGAAACCTTTTCCTTCTTTGCTTGTGTCTGTGGCAGTAAAAAGTGAGAGTTAAAAAAGGAGTATTTGTTAAAATTTCTTTCTATTCAAATGATGGCCCTTTACACTTTTTTACTTTTATATACTATTTACGTATTTCTCACATGCTTTCTGTGTTTTGTTATACCCAAGAAACTAAGAAAAAATAATCTAGGAAGGTGAAGGTGTAGCCTCGCATTGTAACACACAATATAGCCTGAACAGTTTCCCGTGAGTGGAAAAAGGACATTTTGTTCTGGATTTTTGTCTCCAAGGATGATTATAAATTAGTTATGTAAGTGGTACATTGATACTGTGTACTGCTTGTCTCGTAGATTAATGTGAACTAAATTATATTGGACTTCTAAAAATCTAGATAGGCTCACACCTCTGCCCCTTACTCTGCAAGTGCGGAGGGCCTGTGAAGCTGGGCTGGCACTGCTTCCAGGGAGTAATGGGGCTGCCTGGGAGCGGGCTGGGAGCTGGCAGGCAGCAAGGCAGGACCTTGCCAGCTGCAGCACGTCTGCTGCTCACCTGCTGCAGCACCCCTGCTGCAGCACCTCTGCTGCTTGCTCGCTGCCAGGCCCGGCAAAGCGCCTGCTCTGCAGGGCTCCTTCCACTGCTGCCTCTGCCCTCCGAGCACTCTCCTTCTGGTCTGGCCCCAGCACCAAGGAATGAAGTACCAGTTTGGCCCATGCCTCTGAGAAGCCTTAAGCTGGTCTCCTTGATGTATTTCCTGTTGAAATCAGTGCAAATGGCTGCGTTATTATCACCGGCAGCTTGTTTAGGCTCTTACAAAATTACCTGCATTTAATCACTAGCTGGGCTGTAGAATTGGTCTACATGCCTCTTTTCTTACATCTTGACAGCATTTCTTCCCCCAAAGACTTTCCCTCTAGCTGCCCCTTTGTTTGTAAGAGGAACAAGCTACAGACATGCCAAAACAGCTTTGCCTAGAGCTTCTGAAACAGAAAAATTCTTCATTGCATTTTGGACTGTCAGGACTGGCAGAATGTTTCATTTGTTCAGAAGGAGTTTTAGTTGTTCAAACACTAGAATAGAATTTATGGGTTATTTTCCCCTTTTGCCAACAGTACTGCTGTAACTGGTGTGACAGGAAGCAGTCACTGTTTTAAAGTAGATCCACACCTATGTCTATTGAAGGTAAAGAATGAAAGAAAATGATTTTTAATTTTGATACCGGAGGGGAAAAAAAATAGATTTTTGGGACATATGCTTAGAAATATTTATCTGACAATAAAAAATGAAAATCACAGAAAGGATAATTAGATGTGTTTTCTCAAAAAGACTGACAGCATTTCTCTGTGTTAAAATGATGCTGTGTTTCATTAAATGAAAAGTCATGAGATGAGCAAAATATCTGTGCTTGCCCCGGGAATGTGTTCTACTTAAATTGATTGTGACTTCATAAAAATACAACATTAGGTTGTTTTAATTCCATCAGAAAAAAATGTGGCTCAGGAAGGAAATTTTTGATTGCAAGTTAATGTTAGCCTTCATTGGAATAAGTTATACTCTTCAATATCCACATGCATAATCCCTAGGGAGTTATATGACGCCATGTATTCTTTCCCATCTGGTAGTTAAATATGAGATTCAAGAGGCTTTCGGTGTCATTATACAGATTAGTGACTCTCCCAGAGGAATCTAGGTTCATGATACAGTGAATAACTCACAACGAGATTCTGAAGACCAACATTCAGAGATCATTTTGTGTTTGTATGAGTTTTGCACCTGCAATTATTTGTGCTTGTAATTTAGGTTACTTAGATGTTTTTAACTTACAGATGCAATCAGTGATGTGGATACTTAAACTGAACTGCAGGCAACCATAACTGCAGGTGCAAAATTTTGTCTGCAATTATTTGAATTCATAAACATGCATCTCCCAAAGTCTAAAGTAAAACTAGGCCAGTAGTGATTTTATATAGTATATATAACAAACTAAAAAATCATGTATAATTTTCCCAATTTTCAAACAAGCTCACAACTACACTTTTTAGCATTAAAAAGAATAGGGCATCATTAAATATATACAAACATGAATGAAACAATTTGGTTTCATCTTCTAAAATCTTTGGGTTTTTTTTGTAGTCCCTTTACAGTACCTGTAGCAGGAAAATGAGGAAAGATCCCTGATTTTGTAAGAGCAATACTGTTGATAGTTGCACCATTAGAGAGCAAAAGTGCTATATGCACTAAGATCAAAGTGTGCAGAATTTGTAGCACCATTCAGGCATTAAACATGAACATTCACACATACTAGCGCTTGAATTTCCACCTGACAGGCAGTTGAGGCATCTAGACATACCACAGGAGTGAAAGGCATTACTACAGAGATGTGTGAGGAAGCTTGTATGAATGGCAACTACCTGCCTAAAGACAGACAAATACCTGTGTTTTTCATCAAATATGGATGTTCTTATGTGAAAGTTATCAGAAAAGTTTTAAATACTTGAGAGCAAGAAAATAATTCCTTGAAAAGCACAAATTTCCTACAGTTACAGCTACTGTCCCTAGGTACAGAGGCAGCATCACAGATCTTTTCCTTCACCTTTGCAGGGCCATCCTGCACTGTGACACAGTGTGGGCACAGGTGTGAAACCCAGCTCCAGCCCCTTGTTCCAGACAGCTCAGCCCAGTCCAGGTTACACTGCTTAAGAAACCTCTGTCATCTGAAGATCTGCATTACACACTGACAGTCATGGATGCAGGAGCAATGCCCAAAAGGATACCTCCTACTCCTCATGCACCTAAAACGTCTTAAAAGTACCATATGAGTTAATACATTTTCCTCAGTGTTACTCTCATCTAAGAACAAAAAAAGTTAACAGTTAATACGAACTTAATTTCCTTTTTTAAAATCACAGTACATTTTAAATATGAAAGGTGCCTTTCCAGTCAAGACACAGCAATGTTTTCAAACAGATTCTACCTTCAGTACTATGATAGTCCTACACTATGATGACATTTTGCTTGTCCTTCTTGCACAATTTACATCATAAAGCACTACGATGTCATGTGATTACTTTGTAAGGTGACTAACCTTGACTCAGAGTTTCTCTAAGACAAAACGGGCCAAGAAGGTAAGGTTAAATGATTGAGAAATTAAGATTTACCAAAGATTTACCAAAGTATTAAAAAAACATTTTGTCTGTTAAACTATTAGAAAGAGATTTTTCAAGGATTTGAATGAGGGATATACCTTTATGGTGAAAATCTTGCTACAAGCTTGTGATGCAGACTTATGAAAATAATTTTTGAGACTAAATCAACAGGCAAGGCAGACGTGTGAAGAATAGTGTAGAATTTACTGTCCTAAATATTATTAATTGTTAATTATCCTAATTGTTATTATTATTGCTTTTTATTGTTCAGTGATCTACTCATGTTTTATGTAGTCTTGTCTTGCCTGCCAACAGTGTCCTCATCTGGATAGACATCTGTAAAGAAAGCTGACAGGGTTTTCCTTAAAAAGTAATAGAGTCTGTTTCTTGGTGATGTGGCAGTTTGTATGGGAGTATTTATTTTTTAAAAAAGCTCGCAACGTGTTCTTTGAGCACCAGACCTGCCTCAGCAGGTTTAACCTGAACATCTCTTTTGAAATGTTTTCCTTTTCTCAATATACTCTTCTGATCCAGCACTCTTCACAACTTGAATTCTTCTGCAGAAAAGAAATTTTGCCACTTGGGCATTGAATAAACAAAACAAACGAACCCTCCCTCCTAAGTTACTTTTAAAAACATAAAAGGTATTTTACTTCAAAAAAATGAACAAATAGTTTCATATAGCAATTCAAGTAAATACAGCACGTGCTATTTTACAGTCTACAGCATGTTTTTTTTTGTTTCAAAACTTTCTGCATTTTATGACTTAAAATAAAAGTACCTTTATAACCACCAACATGTCAAAAAGAAAGCCATTTTTGACCAAATTTGCTTTTCTTCTAGATCTCAATTTTCTCTGAGTTTCCAGAAGAGAATCTTTTTTCCTTTGTAACTCACAAACATGCCATGAGGCTTGCTTGGTAACCAGCTCTATGCTGGATCTAGAATTCAGACAGATTAGCCAGAGATTACCATTACACCTCTACAGCAGCATTGTTTGCCATGATCTCACAGCTCAGTGTTACTGCAATTTGCAATCATACTTCTTCCCTTTTCACCATCATCAGAGAACATTACAAAGCTGATAGAGACAGCACTAGACACAACTCACTGATTGCCTGGTATTCGAGAGAGTTGATATAGAGACATGTGAAAACCTTACCTATGGACAGTACAGCCAGCAAGGACATAAGAACACATCTATGTTTTCTTAACTGGAGTAACAGGCTGCTTCCTTGCAAACAGATGAGGAAGTTGGTGCTACAAGCAGTTTTGCAAGATGAGGGTGGGCAGAGAGCTCCAAATGCAATGATCTGGGCTGTAATTGTAGCAGATCTTGAAGGAACACATGGTAAAGTCGCTTGGAGTGCTGGGTATCCACAGGCAATGCTCCAAAAAAAAAAGCACCCAACTTGATCAGCATTGATATGCAACATAGTAGGTTCTTTTATGGGTTCTGTTCTGCTATAAAGTAAAAATGCTGAAAAGTCCATGAGTGTCAGGGAGCTTTTAATAGAATGTATGTCTATATTTCAAGAAGAACTACACAGTTTATTATTTTGTACTGAAACTATGCAAACTGCCAACACAGCAAAAAACCCTGCAAAACTCAGTGATGTTGTCAACAGCCTCGAGGTCTCCTTTTGAGTTACAAAAATTCAGACAAGGGTATCACCTGAGGCCTGATGAAGATCATCTAAAAAGCTGCATAAATAAAAAATTTGAGAATGCATACATTGCTAAGCAGTGTATTTCTGAAAGCTGTATCTTAGCTTTTATTCTGTCATGATGCATTGGTTGGTTTATGATGAGTTTTTCATCCAGGGAAGAACATACATTTTAGTAAACAAATTTTTACCCTTTCTCATGGGATAGTGAGTAACAGAGCTATGGTCAGTTCCCCAGTGATTCGCCTCTTACTGAATTCAGAGTAGCCCTCCTTATTTTAATAGTATTTATACCACATATTTTGCAAAGATGTTTTAAGAGACTTTGGCGCACATAATTACCCCTTTGCTTTCAAAGACTATGCATTTCTTAATTTTTTTGCCTAAGTATCCAAGATCTTTTTGTACCTGTGGTTCTCCCTTTATATTTTCCTGCTTTTTTATCCATGAAGGCTGTAACCCCAGTTCCAAGTTAAAAATCTTGTTACCATTTGTTTTCCAGAGACAGAACAGAGCAGAGTAGTGCTATATTCAGGCTTTAAGCCTTAATCTAACTTATGAATACTGATATATGCCTATTGTCCTGTACAGATCTATTCCACTAACAAACACAACCAGCCTTTCATGAATTCTACATTTTGATTCAGGGTTTGTAACAGATTTTTTTTTTCTTTTTGTTTGATTGTTTAAAGACACTTAAAATGGCTGAAGCATGTTCTGATAATGAATGTCTAAAACTTACACTTGGTGATATAAAAAATCATAAATTATCAATAGAGTGGAAAGAGAAATGCAATGCTTCCCATTGTCTCTAGGGTCTGCCCTACATGGACCCCTTAGAAACCACAAAGCAGCGCCTCATAATGTAATGAATACTTGTACTTTGTAGGAGAAGTACATTTACCATGCATACAGAGACAGAAGGAGGCAGTGCATGGAGCCCTGGTAGTGCAGCTCGAGTCTGCTACCATTTGAGCTGAGGCAGAACTACATTAGCTGGCACTAATAGCAGTTCATTTATCCTGGCTGCAGGCAAGTTGTCATAAGGCAGCAGCACAGCACACACACAGCCACAATCACTTTTCAAACAAAATAAGTAGAGAAAGGAGCTAAGGAGAAAAATACAACCTTGTATTAAGTTTAATGTATATACCTGTCTAATTAATTCATTTTTCAAAGTTCCTTAAGCCTCTGGGAATGCAGCTTTCCTACAAGACATAATATTCAAGTGGCACGATATCACATCCAGTCAAGCACATAGAATCATCTTAGAGATGACAAATAAAAAAGTAGTACTTTAGATTTTCAGCTTATTCACTCTGTATTTATTTGTGATGATGTGGTAAAAAAAATGCTTTGGATCTCATTTTTAACCATTTTACTGGACATCTGGTGTTTGCTTCTTAAAGTTTCACTATTACCAGGGTCACTGTAATTCTATAGCACATCTGGGCCAAATTCCCTGGCAGTTTTTAGTGAATTCTGTGGCAGTGGAAACATCTGTTACTGTGCACAGTTCCACACACAGAGAATTGTGAGGAGCTGCAAAATTTTCTTGGACGTTTTGCATTTTGGTGTCCAGGAAATTACCCACTGGTAATGGATGATCTTTTAGTTGGTTGGGTTTTTTTTAAACTTCTGTGGGATATGTCCAAATCAAGTAAAACCACATAGATTCTAATCACTAACATTTTATTTTCATCAGTTATTAAAGAAAACAGTGGTGTCTCAGTCTTCATGTTTTCAGAAGTACACACAGTCTTTGGAAACATTTTCTTGGAAGTGGATGAACTGATGCAATGTGAAACTGGCCTAGTCACCAAAAATGTTGAGAACTGCAAACAAAGCCTAGGCTTGAAGAGCTGAAGAGAAGTTTAGCAAAACTTTGTCTTGCAACAAAGGACCAGGCACAATATAGCATTAAGTCTTATCTTTTAAGGTAAAAACAGATATTAAAAAGGTAGAGCAGTATCGTACAACTGTCATTTGTGCACAATCAGCTTTTGTGTTAAAAATCTTTTAACCTTTAGTAATAGTATAATCTAAATTTCAATTATTCTTTTTAAAAAGAATAAAAATATTATTAAAAAATTTGTTACACTGAAAGGTCTGTGAGAATGAATGCTCTGGAAGAAATAGTTGCTTACTCCCCAGATCCTGAAATACTTGTGCCAACTGGTTAGGATAAAATCAGCATGTTCAATTGCCTGGACTTGATCCAAAACTTTGCTTGCAAAACAAGAAAAAACCCCAACCAACCAACCAACCAACCACCCAAAAAAGAAAATCCCAACACCAGGTTTCTTTTCAGTAGTGTAACACATCACTGATTAAATCACCAGAGTAGTAAACTCTATTTGTTCTGTTACTTGCCGAGTGACTGAGTAGTTTGTGTTGTATGTGCTTGGACTGACAAAGTAAAATATCATCCACATCTCAGCCTAATTCCTAATCTAAATTAAATGCTGAATTCTTAAGAATTATAATAAAGATAGGAAGGAAGGAAGGAAGGAAGGAAGCAAGGAAGGAAGGAAGGGGGGGGGCGCTG
>WBMY01010024.1:0-55021 GCA_013397315.1 Donacobius atricapilla | reverse complement strand
AGGAAGGAAGGAAGGAAGGAAGGAAGGAAGGAAGGAAGGAAGGAAGGAAGGAAGGAAGGAGTGGGGAGATGACAGGACAAGAGCAGAAGAAGCTAAAATGTTATACCTGTGACAGATGTATAATGAGCCTCTATGGTTTGAAGTTCTTTTTGCGGGGACTGAAGTTATGCTCAACAGGGAAAAAAACCCCTTTCACTTTGCTGTATTTGTTCTCATACAGATTAAACACAACACTGGTCTTGAAGACAGGGAATATGAGCAGCAGTCTAGGTGGAATGCAGAGAAGAGCCAGAGAGAGACAGAGATGATGCCTGCAACAGGAAACCTATGATATACCCCACCAGACTGAGGCAGAAATCCCTTCCTTCCCCCCAAACTGTAAATAGGTAAGACTCTGAGCCTGCAACAATAAGCCAATCCCCCTCTCCCCAAATGGATTTCCTTCTTATGTCAAAAGACTAATCCATGCTATCACATCTTCATCTGTATCCAATCATGCTTAAAAGGAAGGGAAAAAAACCCCCTCTCTATCATGCTTCTAGTCAATTGTGCATTAAGAAAAAATAATCCCTCTTGATCCCTGACAGTGACTTGCTGAAGCTCTGAAGCATGATGTAAGTACAGTCATTACTCTAATATAAATGTCCAAGTGTTATGGTAGGTTCAGGGCAGTGCAAGATTTCCTGTTCTCAAAGCTTAATACACGACAGGGGATGAGTTACGAGACTAGACTGCAAACTCAGAAGGGACACCTTAGGAAACAACATTTGCTCATACAGGTTTTCACCTAGAAACTACATTAAATAATATTTGTAAATAATTAAGTAATGGCTCTCCAGCAGAAGTCCTCCAGGTGATTGTTGCAGTGTTTTTCTGCATTCAGAGAAAGCTGTGTTTGAAGGTTGCACTTGGTTAACAGCAGACTCCAGGTACTGACTATGGCGAGCAAAGCTGAAAATCCACGAGCCTCTAGGTGCCAGAAAACCTTTTCTATAGGTGAAAAATATATCTACCCATAGCAATCAAGGAACTTTTCACTATTCCCTTTCACAACCAGAAAAACTTAGTCCCTCAAATTTTATGACACAAAATTTATCTTCCTGATGGTATGGTTTTGTGAACGTCTTGAACTTCTTCATATTTCCTCAGTATTTTGTTTAACATGTTGATTTAATTCAGTATTTCATCAATTGTGTTACCAAAGTTACATAGAGAGGCAAAATGCTGTCTGTCCTTCCTTACCATGCCTTGGTTGCGTTTGCTTTAGGATTGCAGGACCCTTTTTGCCATGGTACATTTCTATGAGTTCATGTTATGAAACAATCTTAAACAATTAATTTTTTCACCTAAGACAATGTTGTCTGCAGTGTTGATATAGTAAGTATAATCTCAATTTTGATATCCCCTCAATTTACTTAGTATTAGGCCATATGAAAATGCCTTTAGTTGCACAGTGACCATGAAATTGGGTGTAATTCTAAAACAATAATCTGTTCTCAGATTACTGCCCCACTAGATTTTGTGTCTATTGAAACTATTACCAACTTCATTAAGTGTTTGCAGGGAATAAAACACAACACTGATTCTAAAGGGATAGGCCTGGGATGAATTATACATTTAATTCTAGTGATAATGACGGCTTTGAAGCATTCCCAAACCAAGCTTCAGAAAAAAAAGAGAATAACTGATAATATTTTGGTATGCATATTTGAACTGTGTGAAAGTATTAGTTTCACTTCAGGGATATTCTGAATTCTTTCATCTGCCTGGCAGACAGAAAATTCACCCTAGTGCCAGAAAAGTCACCCCGCAAAGATAACTGGGCCATGATCCCACAAATTCAGTGTAGCTCACTTGAAGCTTCATTTGGTATATAGGTTTGCTGAGTGAGACAGACATTTTCAAGAAATTATTTATATAATCAGTATTGAATATTATAGCACTAAAATCATAGAAGGTGAAGCCCCTTTGTCTGATTTATGTTATCTAGGTAAGTTATTTCTAGGTGTTGTGAATGAACAATGCTAACAATGATGGGAGAATGTTTGTTCTCATAAAGGACAATTATTATTTATTGCATATCTCAAGAGATTATATGATAACTATTTTCTTTCCATTCAATAATAACATGTACCATTTTTCTTATGTGAAAAAGGACTTCCTAGTTGTGATGACAGAAAATAGCTTATGAAAATATTAAAGAGCTAATATCACATGGCCAGCCAGTTTTCAATTCAGCAATCATACAGGTAGTGAAAATGGCTTGTGGAAATAAAGTCAGAGTTGTAAACTACAGTCATACTGATAAAAGACTTAGCAATTCTCTGCCATCTTTTAAATAAACCATTTCATCTAGTTCATGTTGTTTTTCTTCATTTTGCACTCCACTTTATGCTATAATCACAGCCACAGTGAGACATTTTGGTGTCCAGGGAGTATGTCCAAACCCTGGGCACTGTCCCCACCAGCCCTTCAGCCAGCTGCCCTGCCTTTTGTGTTCTCTGCTCCATCTTCCCAGGTGGCAGCTACAGCAACTGAAATTTACCTTATTTACCTCCAACAGTTTTGGGTATTCTTGAATTCTGGTTTCACACACATTTGAGACAAATCAGCACTGCTGTGATAGAAGAAATAATCCTATTTCCCTCATTTCCCTTTCCAAGTTGGTCTGTCCTGCTTCCACAATAGCCTGTCCATTCTGCTGGCAAAAGGTCTGTGTGTGACATGATGACCTAGCCACGGTGAACCTTTCTGGATTACCAACACATTTCTTTTTAAGTGATCAGGGTAATATTAACCCAATCATTTCTCCAAAATCCAAGACTCCTGACCAGGTGCAGAAGGGCATGTGCCGGCACAAAGGAGAGTGTGGCACAAAAGCAGGAACGCCTGACTCTGGGCACACAGCATACACCAATTGTTCTTCTGGTGGCTTAAAGCATGCACGAACCATGCCTTTGGTTAGACAGAAATCAGGATGTAGTCTATTATGTTTTCCTCTTTGAGTTCAGATGTATGGTTCACATCTTGCTGTGTATTATACTCCTCCAGCTGTGCTACAATAATGGCACTTCTACCCTCTCATCAGGCAGTAATTTTGAATTAAAATGCCTCTTCTAGGGATGGCTTCTAAAGTACAACACATACCACCTCATGAATGTGGTAACTGATATGCCGACATTCCAGAGCGCTAAATAGGTGAGGATGTTGGCTTTCAGGAACAATCCCTTGCCAGATAATACTTCATTATCTGACAGACCATCTGGTTTCCAGTCCATCAAGGCTATATTACTACAGTCAGCTCTCTATGCTTGATTATTGCCCAACATTTGTATTACTTTGTAAATAAGAGAACTCAAAAAAAGGAAAAAGAATCTTCCACAGACTGAGCAAGACAAATCACCACTTGCTCATGTACTTGTCATTGTCATTTTTGGATAATGACCAAACTGGATTTTTGATCATGTGACTCATGAATTCAGAGTACAGCATACCCCATTGTTATCAGGAGAAAGATCACCAACTTTTAATTGCACAATATAGATAAACACAGCTGGCCTCGTGACTCATTTTGTAATGCAATATGTTACTCCCTAAAATTCTGTTTCAGGTGTGACCCCAGGACTCTTTCTATTCCAGTTGTTGAAGTCTATGAGATTCACAGTGACATACTCTTAGACTACCAGGAATATTTAAAGAAATTTTTTTCTTGGATTTTAGAAGGAATGCGAATGCAAAGCTGTCCTTCTTGTGTCTGTTCAGAGCACCCTGTCTTAAGAATGATTAATCAGAACAATGTGCAGTTTATAATTCCATAAGCAATGATAACTGATCCCTTTACAGTACAATAGGCATTTTTTCAGTGGGAGGAATGTCACCATGGCAACATAATGACATTAGAGAACAAGATCAGGAAGAACAATATTAGCTGCATTTATTTAAAAAGTATATGTTTAATTATAAATAAAAATAGTGGTTTAGTGTAGTTAATAATGTAATGAAAGCTTTATAAATATTGTATCGGCTTTTAAGTGAAGCTGGTCCTCAGTCCTCGTTTGTTACCAGCTCCAAGAATTTCACTTTTTTGCATAACTCCCCTTTCCACAGGAATAAGCAATCTCTTTTTTTTTCCTTTTTTTTTCCCCCCAATATTCTTAGGGAAAAATTCCAGTTATCCCTCCGTAACTGATATTATCATCCCTGCAAATACATGGTCTAAGTTCTAATACCTGGTTCAAAATCTAGATGCCTAATGAAAGTCTACAACTAAATAAATAAAACTCAGAAAAAACAAAAAATTTGGAAAAAATTGTGATTAGCTCCCAGTGAAAAACATATAAATAAACAATTAAAGAAATGTTTAATGCTTTTAATATTTTTTTCCCCATAAATTGAATACTTTTACAGTGAGTACTCTAGCCACTCATGATCACACTCTTAATGCACATATCTGAAGTCCTTTTTCCAATAATGAAACACAAATGTAAGTATAAGCAAGTTAGGGTGGTTAGACCAGACTTCCTCCCAGTGAGGTTGGTGGTGGAGAGAGAAGTGAGAACCAAGTCTCATTCAGGATGCTGTGTAACCCCAGGTACCTCGTGTGTTGCTGTGCTGGGTGAGAAACAGGTTGATGAAACTCCACAGCCTCAAGCCAACGGAGCTAATTCCCACAAGCAGGGGAGAACTGGGTTTCACAAGCAGAGATGGTGGTGCCAAGAATACACTTCCCAGCAT
The DNA here is from genome assembly GCA_013397315.1 of Donacobius atricapilla. Taxonomy (NCBI): domain Eukaryota; kingdom Metazoa; phylum Chordata; class Aves; order Passeriformes; family Mimidae; genus Donacobius; species Donacobius atricapilla. Next base: position 50,287 of record WBMY01010024.1, on the reverse strand, counting down.
GTGGTACCCCATCACTCAGACATAGCCTGCAGAGCAGCCACTTGACTGCAGCTACAGAGGCTTTAATATCCCACCTCTTATTGGCTTTAAAATGATGGTTAGACCATACTTCAGCAAGTGGGACCTGCTGGTCCAGATTCCTCTATGTTCAGAAGGAGTAAGAATCTTGAGCTCCTGGTCAAGCCCTTTAAGCTATTGTATAAAGGAGATTTTATTTCAGAGGCTATTATTTCTAAAAAACAAGGTAGCAGACAACTGGACTTAATGAGGAGCCCAACCATATGGGTGTGTTTTAGGCATGATCTGGAAATGCTTAGAAGTTGATTGAGCCTACCAGTTGTCTCCACCTGGCAACTGCATGACCTTCCTTACAGTAAGAGCTTTAGGCTTAGGTGATAATATCGCTATCTGGATGTGTTGTTTTTTTTTTTTTTTTTTTTTTTGTCTCATCAGTATCAAATCCAAGTTTTCTGGTATGGTCCAAAAAGAGCAGTTTAGTTTGTGTTAATTCTGTTTTTCTCACCTGAAAGAATAATCACAATTTAGAAAAATAGTAGCTTATAGTTTGCTCATGGAAACTATATGCATTGGTTTTTAGAGCACAAGAACTATTGATAAGGATGTTGAGGTTCAAGTGAAATCTATTTATATGCAGGCCTGGTTTTATAACCAGCTTTATCCATAAGCAATTCATACCATAGCTTTACAGTAGCTGTTCTTTCATATTCCCAGTCATGGGGAATGAAAGTTTAAGTTGCAACACATTGCCCTTTGTCCCAGGGTCTGTCCTGGCAGGACTTTCTGGGGATCTGTGGATACACATGGTGGTGCTCTGACCACATCTTCCTCCCTGCAGCACTCTGGCCAGCTTTATTGTTTAAGTGTCCTCTAGGTAGGACAATGATGTCTCTAGGCTGCTAAGCAAGCTTTGTGGTTGGCTCTAAGGACAAAGCAGATTTTGTCCCACAGTTTTAAGGGTTATGCAAAGTTCTGCTAAACACAAATAGGTGCTTAGTTTAGTTTCTTTTTGATGAAATACTGTCAAGCAACATACGAAGTCAGTAGCAAACCCTGAGGGCTAACAGAATTTTTATTCAGCTTTTCAGTGATGGGCCAGCAGTGTCATTTAGATGTTTCTGTTATAGTTACACATATATAAGAACTTTTTAATTAACTTCTTCCTGTGAGAGAATTTCTATTCACAGGTGTTTATAAAGTGGTCTCATATGAATCACAGAAGCAGAAGCTTTAGTCATGCATCAGTTAAGATAGGAAATGTAGACATCCAAGGCTAGCTGGAATGCTATCAGGCATCCTCACATTTCACCATTGCTATCTGGAACATTTTGAATGACAATGAAAACTCTATCCAGATTTCATAAATGAAAATAATTGCAATTTAAAAAAATTAAGAAAAATAGAATAATAGATAGTGACTAACCCATATATTATAGGTACTTTCTACAGTTTCTCTGAATTCAAATTTTATACAATTTCCATGTCGACTTGTAGAAATGCCAGTTAGACATCTGGTGCCACAATGCATATGATTTACATGACAGAATTACAAGTGTTTAAATTCTGCTTCTCTTGCTGAATATCTTAAAACTTAGGGCAACTGTAAAATTAAGAAGTGTGTAATTTAATATGTTGTTTTAAACACTGGCTTATGTAATATGCCAGAAAAACCTTAGAAAGGTAGTGCAGAAGAACTTGGTAAACTATCTGTAAATTTGCAGGTCACTAATGAATGTGGAAAAGGTGAACTGTTTATATAGAGCCTACGGCACTGTAGACTATATATAATGATCACCCAGCAGGACAGAAGCAAATTTACATTCTCTGCTCTGGAAGGCAATGTGAACTTCACTTTGAATGAAATTACTCACCTGGCACAGAAGGAATCAAAGAAGGTTCTGAGGAGCAGGCAAGCAGTAGCAGATTATACTGCTCAAAGATCCTAGAGTGACTTTGTTTGTCTGTTTGTTTTTAAATAGAGTTTTTGAGCATCTGTGTAGTCTAAGCAATAAGAACCAGGATTGGCACACTTTAGTTTGCATTCAAATTTGCTCTCTACTGAAAACCAAATGCTAGTGCTTACATAAAGCAACAAGAACACATTTGCATCATCTTTTGGTAAAGAATTCTTTCCTGCTCTTTTTGCTTCTCTTACTACTACAGTTCCCCAGACCACTTCTCTACGAAATACCCCCTAAGAATGCATTTCATTTAGGAAGTCTCTCATCATTAACACAGCAAGCTATACAAGTTTCAGGGTATTTCTACTACTGACCCTTCTTTTCCTACATTTTTTTTTGTACATGTTTTCCTTTTAATATCTGATTTAGGTTATTTCACTGGAAGCACAAAGGAGGGCACTAACATTTACAAAGCAATGGGAAAGAATAAATCTTTATACAATACTAGCTAGAATATTTCAGAATTTAGTATTTTATAGAATATATAAAGAGCTAATCTTTATATAATACTAGCCACTAGCTGGAGCATAAAAATGAGGTCTGTGTAGCAATTACAGGTTGAACTTGTGGGGATCAATTTTAAGGTAAAAATAAACATTTAAGCATTTAACATACTGCCATATATCTTATAGTAAGATGGTAGTTCCTCTCTCAGGAGCAGGATATCTATTAGGTAACTTAAAATTGGAGTTGCTGTAGCAAACATTCTAGCTAGTAACTAAACAGTTATGCAGAACTTTTATGAATGTGGGTAGAAGCAATATTTTAGCAGCCCCTATGCAGCTTAAACTGTTGTCCACACAAGACTGGTAATAAACAAAGGGTAATGCTTGTATGGCTTACACCATAAAACCATGCCTTACTTTTCATATGTATACCTATATTCTTATATCCTGGAATACAAAAAGGAAATTCATCATCTTTATGTCACCAGAAATTGTTTTAATGAATTAGAAATTGTTTGGGTACTATCTGAACTTCCCTAAAAATTTGCAAAAAGCATGAAACACAATTCAGACTTTGACCACAGACAGATTCTATTGTCCCTGATAATTTTTTAACTTCATGTTCATTCAGAGTAGCTTCTGAATGAAGCTACAAGCAAAGAAAGCATAAATTAGAGAACAAACTTAAAAATGTGGTGTAGGAATTACTGGGATCCTGAAAAAAAAATCTGTAAGAAATACCGTACAAATTTTTGAGCCCTTCAATTTCATTTCTGATTAGCTCATGAGTGATCTGTCAAGTTTTGTGGTCAACTCTCTTTATGCCTCCATATTTAATCTGAACATTTGCACAGAAAATCAACATTAGGTAACATAAGAGTACCCCTAAAATTATTGTTTAGGTGTAAACTTCCGTAAAGAAAGGAAGGAGGAGCTGTATTTTAATGGCAACCCTGGGTTGTCTTCCTTAAAAGAGAAAGAAAATGGAAGGCCCAATATAAAGGCTTTAGCCAACAGAATAGTTTCCACTGACATCAGAAGGATGTGAATCAGGCCCTAAAGTAACAACTCATTTAGTACTGACTGCTAAATTTATAGCACTTATTTTCTTTGAGCATAACAGTGTCCATTCATCACACTGCAGTAACAAAGCTGTAACCTGATCTATGACAAATATTACAAGCCTAATGGCTGATGTCCATTACTGACGGGACGTGCTCACCATTTAGAAAAGATTGGCACTGAAGGATTACTGAGCAAACATAGCACCTGAAAAAACTTGCATGCAGGAGTCTGTCATCAGGTGTGCGATCGAGGGCATTATCTGAGAACGCTGGCTCTTCGGTTGGGAACTGCTGGAATTGCCAACAATTCTCAACAAAGAGCTTCCGTCATGGAAGGCTGATACACCGAGCCAGTCTGGTGGTGGTTCACCTTCCCAAAGCTTCATTCCTTTTTATGGATCACCTGAGACCAAGCAGCACACCAGTCTTTAATAGCTTAGATAGCAGGACAACCTAGCAAACTGATGACAATCAAGCGAAAACCAATCCTTTTCGGTAGAAAGACAAAATTCCAAGCATTCCCTCACAGTTACTTAGAAAGACCTACTTTAAAAACTGCATTTTCCCAGACAGGACGCTAAAAAAACTTTCCTGCCACTGATTCCTAGCATTTTGCAACTTTCCCCATATTAAACTGTTCACCAGCCAAATTTTTACCTTTTAAACCAATACAATTGCTCTCAGGAACATATTGAATTGGTTTTCTCCTGTTTTCTTTATGTAATGCTAGATAAAATTAAAATTATAAAATTTTGAAGAAAGTCAAAGAAATTTGCTATTTGTACAAAAATGCACTGTTATTTTTCTTGTTGTTATATTACAGCTTTGAAAGTTATTAATTAGTTGCAACTATTAATGTGAGTGGTCAGAGACCAGAATTTTTCCCAAAATTGTGACAACATATTTAATTTGCACAAGAACTTTTAAAATGTAACTGAAAATTTTGGTTTGCCCTTCTATATACTTCTTAAAGAAAACCTAAGATAATTTGATACTTAAATTAAATTACCTGTTTATTAATAAAGTATGAAAAAAATGAGATTAAATACTTTAATATGCTGTGACCCAATAAGTATAAGAAAATCCAAATATTATACAAGTATACCATTTTGCATTTTCAAACACAGACACATACATGTGAGAATATTTTAAAACAAAAGCTGAAATGCTAACTTGCTGACACTTTTATCCACAGAACTTAGACCAGATTTAGTCTTCCAAATCACAGTGGCAATCAAAAGAATAAATTATACCTATATACTAAATGGTAAGTCAGACAGAATAGCTGATATTTCCAATAAAAGTGGTGTAGAAAATCCGCTCTTAAAATACCTAAGACACTTTTGATGAAGTATTTTATACAGAAAAATAGTTAAGACCTAAATGGAATATATAATTTGTTGCAAGAAGATTTTTACAAATTAAAGAAGGATCATTTACCAAAATTAATTTCTTAAGTCATTATATAAAATTAGTTTATGTGGGATTAAAATGATGAAAAAATGAGTTTCACTAAGAAATGTTTTAATGGTAAGTGATCTGAGCCCCTACCTAGATTAGGATTTTAGAAGCATTTATCCTAGCCATAGAGTTTAACTCCTACAGAGAACAGTGAAGAGATGTATTGGGTTTGGCTACCTAATTCCTACGCTGCAGAGGAGTTTATTTATTATGGAAAAATTCCATTTCTCAGACTGAAATAAGCTCTAAAAATCATTCTGTATTTGAGACACCCAGTCTATAATAGTCAGCTACAAAACAGCATGTATGCAAGTTCAGGCAGAGCTAAAATACACAAAAATAGACAAACACTGAAGGCAAGCTATATAACAAAAGCATCAGAATTGATCTTGTACTCATAACTGGAGCCAATGCTTTAGTCAGAATTACTGCCCCATATGCAACACAGTAACTTCAGAAATTTACTATGAAGTGCCTGCTGGCTCACTGTGAAAGCAGCTCTCTACGCTGGATCGACAGAACGCAATGGTGCAGTTTATCTGTGCTTATATGCACGCATTCCTGTAAGGAGATGCAGCGTGTTAGACACACATTACACTTGATGTAGACAGTTTTGGAATTAAATGAAACTATTTTTATTTCATTAAAGGTAGCATTGATATTTATGGGGTAAAAAACCACAGTATGCTGTAAGTTGCATAAGCAAAGAACATGAAAACTAAAAAAACCACCCCAATCTCATATGTATTTAGAATTTTATTTTCTTTGAAGAGGTCAATAACATAACAAGCAAAATAAACTATTTATTTTTCACAGTTTGATTCTCTGAGTCACATGGAATGCAACATGTCCTGAACTATGACTTAGCATTATACAGAAACATAGTCTTCTGAAATATTTCCATACTCCATGCTAATTCCATTTTATCTTGTTTTATTTAAGATGCATTCCATGGAAAATCTATGTAACTGTCAAATATTTGTAGATATTTACATTGCCCTTTTATTTTGATTTGGCACACTCTTGGAGAAATATTTTCTCCTCTGTGGTCAAGCATGGATATTCTCAACATCTGGATTACTAATACTCTTTCAGAATGTGAAGCATGATATACAGGAAGACTTCAGTTTGGGTAAAGAACATTGCAAAGAGAAAAGGGGCTGGTGATGGTGTTGGGGATGAATGATCAGCCTACCCGGCAGTTGCTGCTGCCATGGCAGCTCTATGGCTCAACAAAAAGACTGCCTTCCTAACAAAGATTTACTTTAGAAGTTTCTCATATAATGCCATTTAACTTCCAGCATTAAAAAAGAAAACAAAGGAATTTATTAGGAAAAAAATTGAAGAGACCGCCACTCTTAATAATGCAAAATTGTTACTGAAACTATTGTAGGTATTATATATTTAACCTACCCTGAAAACAAGAAAACTATGATTACTGGAAAAATTCTACCTATTCTAATATCTTGTCATAGTCTTACTACATCTTTGTAATTTGCAGTTAAAATAATGTGCAAATGTATATAATTTAAAGTTCAGTTATTTGTGAAGTGAAAAAGTTTTATCTCTGAATAAAGTAGTTGATTTGGCATATAATCTTGATCCACATTTTTACAGATGTAAAAAATTTAGTTTTTCAAATCAATCTAAGTTACATCTAAATAAAAAATTGTGGACTATAAAGGATTGGCATAAAAGAGACAAAGCTGTGTTTTCAGATGTAATCAGTAAAGAAATGAATTTAAATGAGTTGAAGACATGCAGATTAGACAGAGATATGATAGTGCCATTATAAATAAGTATGAGATATAGTCTAAGAAATATGCTAAGTGTACATTGTTTGGTTACTTAGGTCAGGAAACAGAAAAATAAATGAGAATTTTTTTTCTCTCACCCACTTCAAACTACAGCTTAGAAACTTTTATTTGAAAAACAAAGCTTTTGACCTAAAACATGGTTGCTCATTTTCACAGGCATGCTTTCTACAACTAAAAAAAAAAATGCTTTACTTTGCATTTTATGCTGTCTGCCAGGTATTTCCTGTGAACATCCCATCTAAAATCTCTTGGTTCTAGTAACTAACGTCTGTAAAGAAAATCCTGGCAAAAGGGTAGTTCTAAGCTTCACAAGCAGCCATTTTAAACAGAAAGCTGGTTTTGTTGTGTTGACAATCACATTTTAAACTGATTCTTTCCAGATGAAAAGATGCTATTTCAAACAATGTAATAAAAGTGTGAAGTCAGCTGTTCTAAGGACATAAAAATGATTTATCTGTTCCCTGGTCACTGTTTCTTTTCCTTGATACAGTGGAATTTTTATTTTAAAGAAGAGGTTATCAAATAATAGCTACCAGAAGCCCAAATTACAGAAAAGTAAAGAGCCACTTCTCTTTTAAAGATACACATCATGTACCTGCAATTAATTTGTCACCTCACGATTCCTCCACTACAGTGAAATGTTAAATGCAATGGCTAGATTTACGTAACTGATAGATAGCTAATTCTTATAGCTGACTACTGACAATCGTCAGATTTCAGAGCTACTTCTTTTGGTAAGAAAGAGGTTTCAGATACCTCTCAGATTTTTTATCTGCCTGAAACTGAGCATGACAGCCTTGCCCCAGCTCAGATTTGAGAGACATCCTNCTCCATCATGGTTTGAATCAGTTTCTCATGTTTTAAATAAAGGTTTCAGTACTGGAGACTTCATTGGGACTACAGAGATATCATTCCAGAACAAGTAAGATTTTTAGGGACAGATCCCAAAAAAGCAGCATGATCCAAAAGTGTGGCTTAATCTTAATTTACCATTTAACAGTAATTCCTGAAATCTTTGGTCAGGGGATATGCAGCCCTGGCTGTGACTGAACTCTGAGGGGACTTGGATCCTGGCCTGAAAGATTCTCACTAGCTGAAATTTTCACACAGTCCTAGGGGAGGCAAGGAAGCCGCGGAGAAGAACTACATGTATGGCACAGCCTGTATGAGCTCTTCCCAGTTTTCTAACTCTAGGTGGCTCTCAGCTCAGCAGCTCCGAGGCACGGAGGTTTTAGGGCTCAGAGGCAGCACCATGTGAGGAAGAAGTGAGGAGAATGGTGCCAGGCAGAAATGTCTCCATCAGGGTCCTGGGAGCAAACCTCTGCTTGGAGCACCAGGTGTCATAGTAGTTCACCTCTGTGAAACACTGCAGTCTTTCATGCTGAACCAGTTACGGAAGCAGGAGAAATTCATGGCCATCTTCCCGGGCTACCAAATTTGGCTGACATAGTCTTCACTTTCAGAGAACATGAACACATTCAGCAAATTTGCTGATAAAGCATAATATTGTGTTTTCCACACACTAGACCTAATAGAAGGTTGATTATAAGCACAATTATTACATTGATCTATTTAAACGTGATGTTTGAAACCATCAGGAGCCTAATGTGGCAAAATGACAAATACCTTTGAATGTTAAAATAATTGGAGTTGAACAATTTAGTTCCATTGACCTTCTGTGTAGATAGATTAAATGGATTGCAAACAATTCTTATAGGTATCTTTTTACTTCTTTAATATGAGCATTTTATGATGCTGTCATCTGATTCCAGGGAGTTACTGCTATAAATACTAACATTATAATGAGTTCTATTTATGTTATAATATTAGAAAACAGAGACACTTGAGACATCACATCTTTCGGGTTAAAAGTATATGATAATGAAAATACTTGAAAAAAATACAGTAACTTGAATCTTTAAAAAATGCAGTGGGAGTGTACCTCCAGTGGCCTTAGGAAATGATAACAACTAACACCAGTTAACGTCTGGCCTGTTTACTTCTAAGATGCTTTTAAGATTTACATGATTTTATTGTGTTTTGTTCCTATGGGAAATAAATAAGCATGTGTTTCATCTTTAAAGCACATGACTCTCAGAAGTGATTCTCTTTAAAAGAGTGTTCTTGTTTACTGCGTTGCCATATATACCAGATTAAATTCTGCAAGTAAAATGTGTGTCCATCAGTAATAAAAATGTGGTTAGTCAAATGCTGCCCTTAGTTACACCACTATAACTTCACTGTATTTCAGACAGCTACACACATAAAGTTTTTCACATTCCAAAGTCATTTTTTCATGTTTTCAAGTGTTAACATATGAAGATGGGGGTAGGGAACCTCCAGTGAGGAGCAGAGAATTCTTGCTTGACTAGGATGATGAGAACCTCATGACAGTAATATCAGTAAACACTGCTGACGCTGGAGACCGTGCGGTCTGTGGAACAGGGGGCTAGCCTTGCACTCAGGACATCCAGCTTCAGGCCTAAACCTGCTGCTACAGCCATGTGTGCCCTCAGACAACGACTTCATAAAATGAGCTGCTGATTAAGTCTTCAGAAAACTTCTGAATTAGAAACCTGTACCAAATAACGCAATTTTGTGCCCACCGTGTTCCTCCGAGTTTCCATATTAGGTACTACCAAGCACCCCTTATTTGGACCAAATAAGCAATGTAATATCAGGCTGCTCTGTGAGAGCTTGGTGTGCATGGTCCAGTCCAGATCTACTTGACTTTACTTGACTCACTTTACACATCAATATCCCATCTGTACTTTTGAGATAATGGTACTTCCTTCTGCGAAGTGTTTTGAGACCCACTGGTTAAAAGAACAAGTATCATGTTTATTTTGTGACTCACTAGTGTTGCAAAAGCATCCAGGCACTTAGAATTGTTGGCACTGGATTAAGAACTGGTTATATACAAAAGAAAGCATAATGCACTTCACCTTCATACAAATACACAAAAGATGTCTCCTTTGTGGCCATATTTGATCTAAAACCTCTGGGCATAATATAAATCAATATGTTAAAGTAAATTATCAGGGAAATTCTGTCAGTCAAATTTTATGCATTCCTTTAATCTTGAAAGTAGTCTTTATGATTACTTTATTCAAGGCTATACCATTATTTAAATTTTATGGCTCAGCAACCATTCAGAGTAAGAATAAAAATGATGGTTTTAAAACACAAGTCCAGATGAAATAGAGACAATGAAATGAAACTGAAAACAGTAAGACCAGATATTGCACATAGGTCTACGTAGACCAAGGGGTAAAGTGAGAGTAATTGGCATAAGAACAATTATAGGGAAAGAAAATCTATTACTCTGCGTATATACGTCATGGACTATGAAGAGAAACTCTTGCTAATTAGCCAGAAGAAATTCTGAAATTCTTTGATTGTGCAGCACCTAGTCTATGCTAAGGCATCGTTTTTCTTTTCACTGCAGATATGTGAGACCAATTTCCCACAGGGCCATGTGGACCCTGTCTTCCAAATGGCACAGACATGAGGACACTTGCTGAGGAGTGTTGTGTTCAAAAATAAATGTACTGATTAAGCAGTTGATAAATTTAATTATGTACTATGAGATCTTGCAATGCCCCTACCTAAATTTTGCAAGCTCATGCTCCCTGAAAATATACAAATACTAGCTTTTTCTTAACACTGAGCATTTCTTCTTTAAAAATGTGCAAAGCAAGAACAAGGGTTCAAAGATTCAGCCCTAAGACATTAATTTTATTCATGAAAGCCAACATATTTAACACAGGTTCCCATTTTAAGCCACTGCACTTAGAGTTCTCCATTCAATAATTTTTAATATAACTTAATTTAGACTTTACATTTTGGATTATACTATTTCACACAGGAATAAGATAATTATTTCTTTTACTCCAAATTACAGATTTTTAGTGAAGTCTGCAATAAATACAATAGTATGGCAAGAAGATGCCAATGTAGAATAATGTAATCCACAGAATAATTCTACAACAGGACAGATGAAAAGAAGAAAAATTATCAATATACCATGGACTATGAGGATGTATCAGGACATATACAGATAGACATTTTGGTGGTGTAGTGCTTCTTTTTAGCATCTTCAGGCTCGTTTACCAAGGCTACTACAAGTATTATGAGTCTGTAAGTGTGAGACAGGCCACCATGACTAGAAGAGAGATGGATCTATATATAGATTTTTTTCTCTTGAAGTACAAGTGCTAGTAGACTTTGCTCAGTGTTCAGGTGGAAGTTATTGTTCCTGAAGTGGAGGCAGAAAAGGTACCCCGTACTTCAGTTTGCAAGATCACAGTTTCTGAAACTGTCAGTGTAGGCAAGTGTCTACTAAGAAATAAGATTCTTGAATGCAGCAAGCAAACATGGGTCCAAGTTCACTTCTGCTCCTCCTGATCTGAAGTGCTAAGAAGAAACTAAGGAGTGGGGCAGATAGCCCTGTGTGTGTGGGAAATAACATCTTAATCTACAACTTCTGCTTCCCTCAGAGCACTGAAAGCAGAGCCTAAAGTCTGATCTTTCAATACCACAAGAATTTATGCCTCCAGTAAGTGGAAATTAATCTCCTTTATAAATGCACACTGGAAAAAGGGATTTTTGGCCTAACTGAAAATGTCACACTTTCTTGGCTGGAAATTTCATTGAAGGCTTCAGGTAAGGGATAGTATTTGTATCTTGTGCAACCCTTATTTGGGAACAGGAATGGTCAGTGATGATGCTGGTGAGTGGCAGCGACTGGCTGCCAACTCTGCCAGTCTCCTTCCCTGACCCGCTGGCATTTAGCAACAATGGCTGCAATTTCTGCAGCCAGGTGGGAGAGCCAGGTCTCAAGAGCACTGCTGCAGTCTCTCAAACACTTGTTATCATGACATACCAGGCAAGACAAAGGAGGGTGCTAGCAAATTCTTTAATTGATGCATGATCGCTGATATCACATAAACCAGGAGCCCTCCAGCTTCTGCATGTTTGCTGATGACTCTGCACTAATCCAGCTCCTGCTTCATCTTGGCTGTTCTCCCACATACTCCACCCATATCTGACAAGTTTTGTGCGGCTTTATAACCTAATCTCATTAACGTATGAGTCAGGGTGCTGCTTATTAAAAAAAAAAAGGTGTGTGTGGTCATACAGACAATTATAGGTACAAGAGAGTGATAAGGTGGTGCTGAGAACAAGACAGGAATAATTATAAAGCTATTGGACTGTGTAAATATGGAGGTAATTGCTCCTTCCCAAAGCAAATTAAACATAAATAATCAAATAACTCAGCAGAAGTAAAGAAGTCTGAAATTAATGACAATTGTGTTTTGCACTTTCCCAGGACCATCTAGCTCTAAGAATGGCTAACAAGCACTTTAAACTTTAACTTATTGAAATGTTGAATTATAAAACTGTAATCCGCAACACTACTACCCTTCCTATTTCAGACAAGTTAACAAATGAATGAGAAAGTAACAGGTTTCTTGACTGAGTGCCTCCCAAAAAACCCAACTATAAGCCAGAACATTTACTGTTAAAATTATGAGCCCATGAAAATCCATGTTTATAAGAACAAAAGTTGTTTACAGACTTGAAATAAAAGCATCTATCATTTTAATGCTGTAACTGCAGATTAAGACAATGCAGATGGGCATAATTTTCCATTCTTAATATGAGACACAACACCATGTGTCTTTAATATAGATACAACATATACATTCAGCTAGAACATTGGTTTATTCTTACATTTCAAATTCCAACTTAAGTCACCATCAAAAAAAGCAAATGAATACATGTGCAGTAAAGATCATGATGATATAAAAATCAGTCATTTAACACAATCTAGCATCTTATTTGTAGGATCTACAGAGAATGAAAAGGTTTCTCTATTAATGGTTTGAGTTAATCCTGTATCCAAACATTTCCCCCAATAAGCATCAGATTATTTTTATGTTGGCTATAAAGCTGTCACTCCTCAATAAACAGATATACTCCTGGTGGGTTTACCTCACTGTCAAAGATCTGTCAATTCATGCATCATCTCATAAGTGGAACCAGAGAACCTTTACTGCATGGCTCCTAGCAAATCTAGCTGAGCAGAAGTTGCTTGTCACCTGAGAGGATTCCCACCACTGCAGCTCCTCTGCAATTGGTAGTGACTGGATGCTCCCAAAACAAATTCACAAAATCCCTGAAGTTAATAGTTCTGCCTCCCTTTAAAAGAAAGTTATGTGACCTTCAATGCTCTGCTCAACTGAGTCTTCGTTTACTGAGTCTCAATTAAATTTTATGTTTTGTGGCTCCCATTTTCTTGTAAGACAAGAAAAGAGTTCAGGGGCTGGATCCTTCTTTGAAGATTTTAATTTCCCCATGAAGAAAATTTATTTCCAGCTAAAGAGATACTCAAGGTTTGGGGGAAGGGAGCTTTTGTATGACTTCTTCCTTGTCAGTTTATTTTTTGGTTTGTATTTTCTTTTTTAATTATTTTTTGTGTTTGTTTGTTTGCTTTCTTAAAAGATTTCCAGTGTTTTGTAAAGATAAAGGAGTTTTCTGATTCTTTGAAATGGACAGTGTTTTGTTAGTGGTTGGAAAATTATTTTCTCTGTCCTTTTCATTGTAATGAGGACAAAATCAGAGGGGAAGTTAAAGAATTCTGGCTGTTAGTTGTGATGAAGAAGCTTTCCCTGAAATCATCAGACAGCTACAGTGATACTGTAGTAACATAATACTGGTTAATTTTCAGTACGAGCTACTGCAGCATATGTGTTCATAAAAATAAATACTTCCTAGGCTGATTCTGCATACTTAACTACAACATAAAAAGGTCAAAAAATTAAGGCACAATGAAGTGTCTCGCCTGAACTCGGCTTATGACACGCTGGCTTACCTTAGTTGCTGCTACTGAAAAATGTAAGTACAAATCAGCATAAGTGATATTCCCAAATGTAAACATTTTCAGGGACAGGCCATTAGTAGCACTTCTTTTCCCACTGCATTTCTTTATTTAGTTAGGGCTTTTTTTAGTCGATTTAACATAAAATCACAGATGCCAAAAGGGAATTCAGAGTGCTGGAGAAAGATGCCTAAACCCTTTTTAGCTTAGTTTAGTTCTTTTCACTTTAGTTTATGCCTAAGCTCTTTATAGATTTAGATATTTACATATTTTCAGAAAATTCCACAAACCATTGTGAGTGTTTCATATTGCCAATATGAAATAAACATGGGGCATAAATGAGTTTCTTATACCCTCCTCACAGATTAACACACCTGAGTCGGAACACCTCATAAACTAATTTTGTTTGCTTACTGTATAAATGTAAAGCCTTTTCTTGGGGCTCTCTTCTGCATATTCTTGTGGTCCCACAAGGAATGGGTTATCAGGATTAAAGGTTTCCACAAACTAAAATAATTCATTTTCAACTAATAATTCATTTCAAACTAAAATAAAAAAATCCACCCACCCTCACTTCCTTCACAGTTGTCATAATCACCATGCTCCAGAAAACCAGACAACTTGTGCAGACAGGACTGAAAGACTCATGGAGTCAAACAGGTTTTTCAGGATTAACTGATTTATTTTCTTATTCTTATCTGAAATTTAACATTATAGTTCATCTGAGATTTCTTAATCTATTTTTTTTTCCTAGTGCTTACTACTGATGTCTTTTAAAATGTGAATTTCTGCCTCTGTCTAACTTCCTGAAACAAAACAGGTATTCATGAAATTTGCTTTTTGTTTAGATTAGTATTGACTGCTTTTGAAACAGGCAAGTAAAACTCTGTATTAGCTCTTGCCCAACAGAAATTTTGGACAATCCACTGCTACATTGTGATTTAAATATACAATATTTTCATATAATCATCTTCTTTTTCATGCTCACAGATTCATGACTTGATAAAAACACTAAAAATATTCTGGTTTATTTCCAGTATCGGGGCACAAGAATTCCATAGGAAAAAAACAATGAAAAATCAATTAACTTGGAAAATGTCTCTTGACTTAGACTCCTTCTCCAGATTTGAACAATACTAGTGAATTGGGGTGATATAAATACTGTTTTCATCCTCACTGACTTAAATATTGGAACTAGATTTCTGTTCAAAAATAGTTCTACATTTTTGTAAATACTAATACTTCAATAGTTTTCTTTCGAGAAGCAATACAAGTTACCATTAACTCAGCCCAGAAAACCTCAGAAGCCACAGATTATAATTTGTGTGGAATCTTTTTAGCTTTTAAGCTTGTAGTCTTTTAAGCAATGTCTATTGTAGTGAAAAAAACACAACATTAATCTCTCAAGAAAAATGAATTTACAACTAATAAGGGCAGCTGTGACAACTCCCTTTCAACACCTTAATGAAACTTCTTTGTATGTCCTTTCTCATTTCTAATCACCTTGTTCTACATGGAGGCACTTAGGTAGTATAGCTTAGCTAAATCTCACTGCAAGAAACAAATCTGGTCTAGTTATTAATTTTCACTGCTCACCTCTGTTTTTCCAGTACAGCTTGTGGACGCAAGAAGGCTGTGTCTCACTGCACCTATGCTGCCTCCATACCCAGCATCTGCACCACTATATACAAGAATATTTCCATTTTGATGAATATTTAGGTTGGACTCCATGAGCTCAGAGGTCTTTTCCAACAAAACTATTTCTGTGATATATGGATTAAAAAAAAAAAAAAAGGGGGTTGCTATTGTATTAAAAAAGTTTATGGAAAGTCTACCAGTTACTCGAAGCTGGGATTTACTAATTAGAGTTACCTTGATTAAAGGCAAGCTTCCAAAAAGCTCCCGTGGATAACAGGCTTAACTTTAAGCATATGATTGATCCCATTACATTCACTGGCTTTAACTGGACTGCTCATAAAATTAAGCCTATATTTAACTGCCTTTCTGGATCAGAACCCAACTCCCTTAGAGGAGCTCAGGCTTAGAGAAGTAGTACCTTATGACGCCAGTACGATTCAAGAAATCAATGAACACAACTTTTTTCCACATTCTGTCAAACTGAAAAGCTGTGGAATTTTGCTTACAAAGGTCCTGGAAACATTGTCTGCCACAGGTAATTGGGAATGCCATTTCATCAGAGCTTGTAAAGAAATGATATGTTCAGCCTGAGCTAGTTAGGAAAACCAGGACAAGACATGAGAGTGAAGATACAGCAATACACTGATGCAGGCATCCTGCTCCAGTGCTGAAGCAGGGTTTGCACCAGTGTCTCTACACAGCTGTGCATTCTTTGACATATTATAATAACCAAAATTGGCATTATGAGTCTAATTTAGACTAATCAAGACTTTCCAAACTGTGCTCATTATGTAAGACTATGTTTGCCAAATTCTTGCAATTGCAAAAAAAGAAGAGTGGAATATAAAGAGAATCTAATGTCTGGAAAATGGGTGATTAAGAAAGGTCGCATAAAATTGACAATTTTAAAAACATATACTCTTACCCTTCTCGTTGGAAAATAGTCCTAAAACAGTCCCCCAGGCTCTTGTAACTGGCTGGATCAGTTTTCCCTCTTTGAATTTGGAACCTAAAAAAAATACAATTTACATCACAGCATGAGAAGTCAGGGATTTTAAGTCACTTTTAACTTTCCAATTATTATATAAAAGGAGTTTTAAAGGGTTTTTTTACCTCTCTGATTCATTATTATATACTGTTCCTGATATACTTATTAACACTGTTTTCATAGAAGCTGTTAAACCAAGGAAAAATAGAGCTTTAGTAGTAACTTTTTTTGTAGTTTATGGAACTCACAGTATAGCTATCACCTTTGACATTTACACCTCTTTCTAGTTGTTTGAAAAATAAGCTGTTAACCCTGTGCCTGATCCAAAGCCCACTGAAACTAATGTGAGTGTTTGAGTCAAACCCTGCTTTTGAAAATCTGAAATGAAATACTATCATGTGTTGCTCTTTTTTGTATCTGACACAATTACAACAAAAAATCAAGCAGAGACATGATCAGATATTAGAGCACCATTCATTTTTCATAATTCAATAATAAGATGAACAATAAAAGTAAGCAATGAATTATTTTGATTGAAACCTTATTTTCCCTATTCACATTTTGACAACAATAAAAATTTCAACATGAAGCTTGTGGCCTTGAAAGGAAAAATCAAGATTATGATTTAAGTTTGTAAACTTCTTATTGTTATGATTTATGGATAGCAACAGTGGGTTTAACAGATGATATTTTATTGAGTATCTCAGAGGATTCTATTTCTTTCAATTTCAAAACTGCAGCTGGCACATTCAAATAAATAGAATGGAGATATTTAGATTAATTTTTAGCAACATAACTTCTTTTGAAACTGCTACTTACCAAACAGCACCAAAAAAAAGAATATTGCTGTTGGCAATTCCAGTCTAAAATCGCCCCACATCAGGCAATCACTATACTGATTTTATCACTAGGTACAATAATAATTGCCTACAAGGAATAATTCCCATTACAGTCAAGTACACCACATGCCACAGGTATACTTGCTGTTCTGAGAAACATCAATTGTTACTTATTCTGAGCACGATACTGAATCTCATTTATATGAGATAACGAACCAAGGTATTTTTAACTCAAGGTTAAACAGCAATTTTCTCCTCTCACAGAATTCAGTAGGGTCAAGTCAACATTTGTATTGCGGAAAAAGGCATTCACTGGTTTGAACACCAGCATTTCTGTGCTAACACATCTAAAATTTTGTTCAATTTGAGGAAGAAAAATTCTAGTGATGCAATTCTTTGGGCAATTATGAAGGCAAGCCCATATCTTTTTTTGAAAACAGTTAGAAGGAAACACTGAGTCCCTCCATAGTCCTAATAAAAGTAGTACAGGCACATCTGGGATCACTATCTGGGGTAACCTCTTTTATTAGCACTAGAACTTGCTGCCAAGTTGGCAGAAGGAAGAATGCTATTCAATAGGCTTACACTCAAATAAGAGCTGGTGCATAACATTTTGTCTGAAAAGATCCCTTGGGAAGGTTAATAGTTGAAAAAATGCCTCAATGCTATCACACTAAGTCCAGCAGCAATATCAGCTACAGAAGCTTTTACATTGAGGCAGTCAAGCAATCCAAATTATAACAGAACTTAGTTTCTATGCGCATTTTAATATATTTAAGACTTGATTGTTTATACAACTCAGCGCAAAATCAAAAATGTCTTTCTTTTCCTTAAAGAAAACTTGCAAAAGCTCACCAATGACATCTTTTTCCAAGTATTTAAGAATAAAGTTTTCTTAACCCAAACTCTTTTCCTTGAGTTTCAAGATTTGGCCTCCTTGTAAACTCAAAAAAGTATCACTGTTTCTAAAACATCCTCTGAATAATGCACTTTACTCTCTTTCACCCTACAAATGCTCAGCAATGTCCTACTTGCACGTGTGTAAGGCTCCCTACTAAATTGTGCATACAAAGCTGTTTCTTGAACTGAGGCTTTAATTCCAGAGTCACAGTGGATCTCAACAACATAGTGAACATATTTATATAATTCTGTTTTACAGCTTACACATTGGCAACTTCTCAACTAAATTTAAATGATTTAATAAAAATATGTCTTTGATAGCAATAATGAAAGTAATGTCATAAGAAATGCAATAATCCTGTAGGTAATTTATGTCTTATCAGATGAAGGAAAACTTCTCGCTAAAGAAGTTAAGTCAAAGAAGCTTTACATTTATTTCAGATATTTGTTTTAATATAGATAAGACTTTAGTATTAAATGAGTCCATTTGTAACACTGAGTCACACAAATAACATATTCCTTCCTTTAGGGTTTTTGGATGCATTCCTTCCCTAGTAAATCTATTTTATAGCTTTAACAGCAGTTCTAAAATACATGCCAATTATGTGCTTCAACCTAGATCTGCGAATTGGGTTCTTTGATTCAGAATTGCTTGCCTCAATAAAATCATGTGTAACTTTTTAATGAACTAGCTAATTGATCACCAGCACTTGTTATAAGAAGCTCAGGGAAGAGCTGAAAAAAATATGTTTGTTTTCCTGGAGACAGCAGCAGCAGCCTCTATTAGTAGTTCTAAAAACACAGAAGAACTAAAGCATTCCCTTAAAAAACCCTCAACCTGGCCTGTTTTTAATGATTGTTTAGAGGAATGAACACAACTGGGGGATATGTAATGGCTTTCTCTGCTTCAAATCCGTTCCTTTCTAAAAGCACTATAAAACCACTGAATTTCATGCATTTTTGAAAGTTGGATGGCTGCCTTGTATCCTTTTAGCTTTTGCTAGACCAAAAAAAGATAAATTCCCCTCTAAATACCATTGGAGCACTAACTTCTCATCTAATAATTTTGAAGTGTGATGGCAGGCAGCCCTCAGTGACATGTTGAACAGCCGTATGTGCAGAAATGCTTTGCCAGGGCTGGGATGGATGATCTCCTACTCACTATCAGCATCCAAGAAGCGTCAGAAACCACTGGACACTTCAACACATTGTGTGTTTACTGCAAGCTTTATCACTTTAAGAATGAGTGTCAGGCTAACTTTCCTCCCCTGTCATTTTCCCGCTTCTTGGCTTTCTGGGCAGAATGCTGCGGTGCTGAGCACTCCCACCCCCGCAGTGCTCACAGAGCTGTGGGAGGCACTTTGCACCCCACGTTACCTCTTCCTATATGGGACCAGCCAAGGCAGTTTCTGCCTACCCCCTTGGCTCCTTGCAGTTCCCAAATCCATCTCCCATGCCGTGAGGGACCTCACATTTTCCTCTTCTGGCTTGTAGCAGCATCCAAAGCTGCTACATGCCCCCTTTGAATGAACAGTACCTTCACAGTAGCTTCATCAGATACAAAAGTGCCCCGACAATGTTTAAGAAGAGAACATTGGTGTTCTTCCCTATTCACTACAGAAGACACACGGTTGGGATCTCTTTAAAAAGTGGGAACCATGTAAAACTATTTGAGGTTTTCGAGTCTGCTCAGAAGGCATTGAAAACTGATGATCTAAAACCATGAAAATATTTTAACTTACCCACACTAATCAGCACTAAAACTTCTACTTGTGAAACAAATAAACCTAAATTATTGTTCTTTTACTAGCATGAGAGAGAACATTTTTTTTATGGTTATAACAGTCCTTGATCAATAAGTCTCAATGGGCTCTGCCTGAAATTCCATAATGTAGAAGACGCTTGAGTTCTTTCACCAGTTCTCTGAACCACTTATCATTTAACAAGTGATCCATCAAGTTGTGGAGCAATGACTCTACATAAACATATGCATCTGTTTCCAATGCGTAACTCCTCACGGTCCTTGTTGGTTTTTTAATAGCCAGCATTTCATTCTGAGTTCAATAAAATCCTTAGTCCAGATCATGCTTTTCTGACCCTATTCCTATTGCAAACAAAAGTTCTCCAGGTTATCTTTTCTAATAGAATCAATATATATATAAGAACAATTAGATGCATGTGCTTTCTGGAAAAAAAGTTATCTCACATCCCTCTATAATTTGCTAAATTTTTTGTTCATGTTTGCTGAATATCTCACCAAAGTTGTCTTGTGCATGTCTGCTATTACTTTATCCAGGTATATAGTGTTTAAAGTCTGTTTACCACAATGTTACCTAAAAATCCTACCAGTTTTATTTACTGATCTGGGCTCGACAAAGATTTCTAACTCATATTTGTTTCAGTCATCTTAAAATCTAAAAGGAAGAAATCAGTATTTTCATATCTAGACTGAAGCCCATAATGAGCATTTAAGTCCCAGCTATGTAAGACAACCACGATGTGATATGGAGCAGTCTAGACTCATCAAATCCTTGCCACTGGGTTTCCAAGGACCATACCCTCATGTATAAATTCCAGAATTTCTTGCTGTTTTTATGCAGTACTGCTGACTAGTTTCTCAGTCACAGAGTTCAGAGGGAAAGAAAAACACTGACTCAGAGAACCAAGCTTCAAACCAGGCTGCAGTGCTTGCCAAGGAGTGGCAGCCTTGGCTGTATTTTCCTTCTCTGCACATCTCAGTAGGATTTTATCATACGTTCTTCTCAGTTTTGAATACAGCTCCTAACATTTCCATTCATGGTTGGGATTTGTGCAGTACCAGAGCAAATAAACTTAGGAACTGACATATGTAGATGCTATAAAGAAGATAATTACATGGCATAACAAAAAAATATTACAATATCTATGCAACTTTAAATCTAAAACAACTTTTAAATAAATGTACAGTCTTTGGAAAACTGAAAACACGCACAGCTTTTTTTGCTCTTTCAGTAATTCCCATGATTCCAGACACTCCTAACTGTATTTACACCACCCTCATACATTGATAAAAAAATGTATAGTCTGAAGTTTTACATAAATATACATTATTTAACAGTTCACATGCTTATAATAATAAAAAAACCCTGCATTATATTTTTAAAAGATTTTCATTTGTTAAGTTAAACATTTATGCAGGTGTTACTATGAGTGATATCTAATGATGCTTAAGCTTTATGCAAAACTTTGGACTGGAAAATGGACCTCAATAATATAATTTATTTCACTATTTGGCTCAAGTTCTTTGAGTTTCTTATGTTACTTACAGGATAATAACTAAGTTGAGACTATAATTCAGCCACTTATTTTAACAGTAAATCATAAGAGCTGTTAAAGAGGTGAATATTATTTTTCAAACCAAAAAAAGCCTAATTATTTTAAGCAAAAGATACAAGTTTTGCTACTGCAGAGGTCATCTTTTGAGTGTTCTAGTATTGCTATGATGATTATTTAACTGTGAAAACCATATAGGAATATAATAGAATAGTAACATAAAGAACAGGTAAAGAACAGAATTTATTCCAGTCATTGTCCATGCTAGCGCTAGATTTGTCTCAAATCTACCTATGGTAGTTAGATTTTTGTAGCCGAATTTTCTTACAGTTCATATTTACATTACAGAAATAAACCAGAATCATAGGTACCAAAGCATTATGAAAAATTATTTCAAAATTCATCACAATTTATTTCATTTTGTTGGAATTAATGATGCTTGGTAGGTTTATTCACCCCTTTGAATTTTGGAGGAATTTGTTGGGCTTTTTAACAAGAAAAAAAAAATTAGCAATAATGGAAATAATTGTAAATATACCCTAAAAGCTTTCTCTACAGAGTTGATTTTTGTATCAGTTTTTAACTATCAGCTATGATGGTAAAATAAAAAATCACCAAACAGAAACTGATGATTTCTCACATTTACAAATGTGTTTATCAAACATTGCACCTCATAAGTGTGTCCATTCCGTACCTGATCTCTGCCTTATTGCAATCCAGGTCTGTTCTGTCCTCTTGCTATCTGATTTGTGATTTGTCTCTGAGAAAAATACCACAGAAATTGCCATGAAAAATAATTAGAGCAACAGGAGGAACTATCACCAGCAGATGAGAAAGGCGCAACAGCCCACATCTGAATAAGGGTACATTCATGACAAAAGTTACGGAGGATCAACAACAGACTTAGCAATTCACAGCAGAATTTAGATGAAACACATTGGCTCTTCTGAACAAACTGGACCAAATAAGACCATCACCAGCTGTTGCCTCCTTTTCGATTGGCTAAAAGCAATTTATCTGAACCCTCCAAAAGCACTTGGTCTAAACTCTCTCAGCCTTGATGATGAGAACTTACTCTGAACTTAGAACTTACTCTGAACTTAGAATTTTTAACAAATATATTCCCTGAATGAACTGCATCATTGAATACAAAAACTGCAAAGTCTTAAACATGACAAAACAGCTTAGGTGTTTCACTGATACTCACAGCCAATTCTCTGGACGTGACTCTTACTTTTAGACCAGAGAAAAGTACACTAATCAGAAGAATTTAATCTTTCCTGTACCTTTTGTTCCTTTTATAGATTACTTTCTCTTCTCTCTTGCTTTTATATTCAAGCTAAGCAGCATGTAATTCCATCAAAAATATCAATTGGAAAAAATAATGTAGTACAGTAAATACATTTTATTTGTTTAATATTTTAGACATTAAAGCTGTATTTTTTCAGCTACTAGAAAAGAACTGATGTTTTTTTCTTCCGCATTAATTCTTCCATTGTGTGCATGGGACAAACATATAGTAGCTATAACATCAGAAGGAAATTGTCCTTTACAGGTAGTTTTAAAAAATATTCATGAAAAAAATAACTTGACCAGAAGCAGGTCACATTAATCCCTTAACTGTTTCAGGCAGCTCTACCCTGGTAATATTGCAAAAAAAAAAAAAACCAAAAAATAAGTAGTCATAGCACTTACCTATGAATAATTTCATGTTCTCCCAAGGAGGAAATTCAGCAGAAACTAAGTTCAAACCATAAATATTTTAATAATCTAATTCCACCAATGATTCTGTGTGTGGAGGGGGAGTTCTAACAACAACAAAAATTAGTGAAAACCAAAACTTTTTCATTCCACACTAAAAACAATTCAGAGAAACCTCATGAATGTGCAAGTTCCATTTTATTTCATGGACAAAAATACAGAGAACACTTGATTTCATGTTTCACAACAAGGTGAACATATGGATTGAGGCTCCAAGCTGGAGCCTCCCACCTACTGCATGTGCAGAGCAAGAGCTGCCTGTCCTCCACCCCAGCCTCCAGGGCCTGTAATGCTCTGGTGTTTCCAAGGTCCCAGATACAACTGGCAGCTGTGGGATTCTACGAGCTCCTTGAAAGTACCAGCCTCTCCTCATGGTTAAGGACTCGCAAACAATACATATTTTTATTATCCTTTAGAAATGTCTCCAGTGTTCTTCTGTGTGAAAAGTCTATCCACAAGTCCTGCCAGAGCAGCTCTGCTCTGTCAGTGTTGTGGCTATGTACAAGGTACAATTCTGTCTCTGAAGCTTTGCTTTGGCTGCCTAGATACAAGTTCTGAGCACAACATAAGTGACAGCAATGATCATAAAAGGGACAGCTATTTGGAAGATCACACAGTATTTTGTGTGAAGGATTGTGCAATACACATGGTCCTAACACAACAAGATGTGCCGACTGTAAAAACAATAGACAAATTTAAGCACTACTTGTGTTTTCTGTCTACATCTTGCTGTGTATAAGGCACTTAGTTACACTGGTGAAAGAATCTGCAGAAACCAGTAACGGCAAAAAGAACATTTTGTATTTTACAGTGATGGTTTATTTCTGAAACCTTTGTAATCTCTATTTCCTAAGTGAAAGCAACCCTCCAAAATCTATGGAATCTGTAGAGCCTTATCTAAACTGGACAAATCATTCAAAATGGCACCACAAGGAATAGTTTTGTATTGTCAGAGATGATGGAGCTATTTGTGTGATTTTAAGTATGAATAGTCACTCATAGCCTAAGCCATCAACAGAAGAAATCTGGTTTTCATTAGTTTTGAATTAAGTCTTATATGTTTTCCTTCAAAACAGCTTATAGAGAAACAATGGACAAACTGATGAGGAATATAAACTAATGACTAGAAGACATTTCAAAAGAACTCATATGATAATTATATTAAGACCCTAGTATGCAGTCTCAGTTCAGGGAAAAATGAGAATGTGGTTTGGCTGATTTCAGTGTGAAACCTGTGCCTGCCTAAAAAGTGTCCATTTTTTAATCTCAGTTTAGCTTCTATTACAAAAATGTATATCCTCTCTTGACCTCTTGCCAGAAAGCAATTCTCGTGTCCTTACTGTGGTCTATGACCCTTTACTGAGCCTCTGCAAATTAGAGATGTTAAAAAACTTAAATGTAGGTATGAACATTTCACCTACCAGTTAAGTGATACCAGGTTAGAGGAGTAATTTTGCTGCCTTTAAAAGGTAAGCGTATTCTCCATTACTCCAAAGAGATGCAAAGGCAAATCTCAACACAGCTTTGTAAAATCAAGCACGCGTCTGATTAGCCATTGAAAGGCTTCAAATGCTTCAAATGACCACTTACTGGTCATTACTGGACAACAGCTGAAATACAAACAGTAAGCACTGCTCTAAAACCCTTCCAGTTTCAGAAAATGTACCAAAGATCTACATGCCAATGGAAAAAATAATGTTCTTCTACAATTTTTATAGAAAGGGCTGAGTACTTCTACTCAGTTTTCTCAACAAAGCTTTGATTTCAGTGTCCATTATGGAAATCTCACAGTACCTCTCCTGAGAAGGCAAAAGAATTTTTGTGGCTTTCTGGCATGAAGATGTAGGGGGAGGATTTTTTGGCGGGTTATTCAATACTTTTCAGTATTCATTAACATTTTAAGTTCTTTGATAAGATCAATCCCATCACAGCTGAATGTATCATTAATTATATTTTTTTTTGGTATTAAAATTATTTAGCACAAAAAATTTTCAAACAACGACAAAATGTACATTACACTTACTCCCTATGGTCAAAGTAAGAAAGATAACAAAAAACATCTTTTTCCCCAAAGGAAAGAAATGGTCAAACACAGAAATCCAAATTCATTTTCAGAGGAGAACAGCCAAAATCAAATTATGAGCTGCTGAAAGAAGTGTTAGTTTTGTGCTGGAAAATACTTGAAAGGGAAACAATTTCATTAATACATTGTGGCTGAGACTTTTAAAGTCTTATTGGAAAGGATACAACCACACTTACTCTACTGAAAAATACAGCTAAATAACCTGCATTTAAAAATGTTAACTCACATGCCCTTTCTTATTAACAGACAAATCACTTTAAATGACTAATAGCTAATTCACATAATATGGACATTACCTAATATGCATGTGCTGCTCCATGAAAAGATTACTTTTTTCCCTATTAAATTGTATGTCTAAGTGACAGAAAACATACAGATTACAACATGCAAAACAAGGAAATTCTGAGTTTAAGACTGAAACTCAACTCTTACCCACCCAACTGTGCCCCAATATTACAGCTTATATGGAATTCATTATCGACCAGTGCTGAGTGATCTCAGCAATTCTTAACATACAGTAGGACACAACAAGGCAAGTTAAGGATGAAATTTCCTCTGAAGCACAATGGCTTTCACTGCTGTGGCGATTTGTAGCAAAACTTGTGAAATATTAGAGCACCTGCATTCTGCAAATCAATTTATCAGAAATAGTGCACTTCTGTAAAAATCAAAACAAAAATGTATTCACTTAACTCCAAGGAAAGTTTTCTGCGTGTTTAAATTGTAGCTTACCAGTTCTTTTAGAGCCCACAGATATATAAAAACACATTGAAGAAATTTTGGTGTAACACTAAAATTTACCCTAGTAAGCAAGGAGAAATCTTTGACACCTCTGAATATGCCCTACTAATTCACTGTATGAACATAAGAAAAAAATAAAGGAAATTTGTGAGTTCTGACAAATTCAATGTAGTGGAAAAACAGCAGTTATTTTCAGACTTCAGTAGATTAATTTTTATCTTTCCACCTCACACTATTAACAGTTAGCAACAGAAACTAATGCTAAACAAAACTCAGGAGAATCTAGAATGCAGGTTGCACACTGAGGTCAGAATCATAAGTTTGAATATGCAAAGCTGTTGTTGAATCACAGTAGTTGCTACAAAACAGTCAGGATACTTTTTTTTTTTTGCAGAACCAAATAACCCTGCACAATAAGATTATTTTTTCCTATTTGTAAATACATTTTTAAAACTACCAAAGTTCAACTTCAAGTACTTGACATCCCAGTTTTAAACAATAGAAAATAATGCTGTAATGGAAACACTAACAAGGTCTTGACAACGGCTGTGTAAGGCTGCACCTTTGTATCACAACAAACTCTTCAGCTGAAAAAACTCACTCATTACCCAGGATGGTGTGGAAAAGAGATCGTTGTTGCTTCAGGAAAGACAGTTGCTTGAAAACTGGCCGAAAGTGGTGAAAATTATAAAGGAACATTACTTTTTCCCCCTGAACTCAACCTAACTACTCCAGAAACTAATGCACAAATCATTCATTATAATGAGTCATAACAATGATTTGTGATCTTCCAAGTTTTCATTTTACGCCCCTCTGTTTTTCCTTAAAGACAGGAGGATAGACAAAGACTGGAAACTTTGGGTCATATGGATCACGGCACCACTGCTATGTCTGGAATTTTCTTATAAATATCCTATTGCTCTGAGGTTCATAGGCCTGACTGAAACAGCAGGGACGATCTCATTTGTACTTTTATAGTTGTAGAGGGATTTGCAAGAGTTAACACAATTTTCCATAATATTTCTTACCGACTTCAGGAATAAAGGGAGAGTTCCCTTTTTAATCAGTATCTGAAACATTGTTAAGTCTAAAGGGAAACAGGAATTCTTTCAGATTTAACAAGACTTTTCCAAGTGCTGATAATTTTAAAGGTACAAAACAAGGACACTTTTGAAAAAGAGAGGATTTCAGCAAAGCATTACTGGGTAGCAATCAGTGCAGTAATCTGGAGGATACAGTTTTCAGCAGATTTTACTGCTTTCTTGCAGTCTTGTGCCTTTTAAAGATTAAAAGATTATTTTTCCAAAAAGAAATGGTAAATGATTCCTTTTGAGTTCGTGAAAGTATTCAAATTAAGGAAGTATTGTCAGGTTCTGTTACAGTGATGTTCATCTCAGAAAACAAACTGTTTCATTAACCACCAGGGAAGCTAGAAAAGCACCTTCATTTTGTATAGTCACACAAGTCTTTAAAGGCATTTTGCTCACATTCTTCTCCAGGCAGGCAGGCAGGCAGGCAAACTATGCTAACATGGCTGATCTGACTCAGATACTGAGCTCGAGGACTGAAAAATAGAAAAAAGCCAATTCTGATGTTATCCATGCAGTATTTCTCAGGAACTACTGTTCTTTTTTTCTTATCACATTCAGTACCTCTTCCATGTACACATTTAGTCAAATCTTCGTAATGCTACATGGATTCAGAGATAAAACTAACTGAATTATTGAATTGTATTGATAAATAAAATATTGTTGAAAAATGGCTGCTGGAAAAAAGTGGTTCTACATGCTTATACAGAATTAATAGGTAATTACTATATATATATTATTATATATAAAATGAATAGGATCATGACCTTGTTGGCAGATTTCTGTGTCTTGTCTAATGCCAAACTGAGCACGAGCGCAATAGGCAAACCCGTAAGTAAACCCTTAAGTGTTCAACATGTAGGCATACCCCCTCCCATCCTGTTTTTCTTAGCACATATGCTGGCTAATGGGAAAGGCAAGTCTTGAAAGAAGAACAGCATAATTTCTCCTTTTCTGAAGTTATGCTATGATTCTTTCAAAGAACTAGCAGTATAGTGGTTTGCTATGTGATATGATACTAGCAATAGGTTTAGCTGCTATATTTTGGGTATAATCCTTGTGCAATATAGTCTGTGCACATAAATAGGGATCTAAGTATTTGTAGGAACCAACTTTCCCTGCTACAGAGTCTGAAAGGTGCCCAGTCTGAAGTATGAGAAGGATCTACTGTACCTAAATTTTGCACAGTACGTTGGAATTATCCTTGTCAAAATCCAAAGTTTGTCCAACTTGTGGCATGAGCCCCTTCCAAGAATAAAGCTGACCTTAAAGGTCTGCAGAAAGGAATCTCCAGCTTTATTACATGCAGGGGACAGATTTTAGCCTTTTTCTTTTCCAAGACTCTCTTGAAAATGCAGACAGCCATCCTGCCTAACAGCTAAGAGATGTATCACCCACCAATTTATTAGACGTCATTTATTAGAGGTCACAAGATGCCAGCTTGTCATTGGAACTGGCAGCAGAAACCACAGTCTCAGAATTGACAAACACTACTGCTTTTGTTGCGAGAAGTTTTCCCTATGAGCCTGTGGTCTGAAAGGGCAAATAGTGAACATCAATCACAGGGGAATGAGTGATGGATATATAGGGAGTGAGCAAAATTATGAAAATAGGCGGGATAGAAAAGAGTGTGGTGCTGAAGCAACATGATATATTGAGTAGATGGAAAACCTCGAGACAGACACTAGTCAAAATATGAACAATGTATCACTGCATCTGTTCCTTCATCTCTAAAACCTACCAACAAGCAGTGCAATTCTGCAAATTTCCCTTCTCACTCTACTATTGCATTCAAAAGATAGTATTAATGTGACATAAATGATATCTGAATAAATATACGGTATTCATTTACTATACCATACTGTGTCAAATTATAATTCCTAAATTCATCCACTCTCATTGACAATAAATGCCGCTTAAAAATACATAAGAGAAAGATATTTTAACTTTATATGAGGTACTTCTGCAGGACTTTCTACCAAAGGGTATGTAGTTTTCAGAGGTTTCCTAGACTTATACCACATCTCATCTCTAAGATCAAGTGGCATCTCTACCATGTCTTAAAGTCCTTTTTTGGCTCGATGATATTCCTCTGCACACTGTTCTGTTTAACTTCCGTTTATACGCCAGTAACTGCTGTTTTCCTTCTCACCAGTAGAGAATATGTGTGCACAAAAATAACTTTTCTAAAATACACAGAGAAAATACAGTGTGACTTAAGGAACTAATTTCCTCTTAAGGAATATGTGCAGAGACACGATGGTTCCATGTCTACACCACTGCTATAATTTATGTCAGAAGAATAATGTATTTCCAGATCTGCTCACATA
The DNA here is from genome assembly GCA_013397315.1 of Donacobius atricapilla. Taxonomy (NCBI): domain Eukaryota; kingdom Metazoa; phylum Chordata; class Aves; order Passeriformes; family Mimidae; genus Donacobius; species Donacobius atricapilla. The sequence continues at coordinate 20,957 of WBMY01010024.1, read as the reverse complement.
TTGCCCTCTAAGTAGCCTGCAAAATTCCTGCTCAGGGTCAGGACTGTGTACTATGAAACACTTGTTTAATTTTTTGTCATTTGGTTTCTTTCCCAAGGGCTATGACAGTGTGAAGTTTCAATTAATTTATTGATGAAGCTCTTTAACATAGATGATACAGCCAATTGCAAACATTTATTAAATATGACTTCCTGCTGTTAGAAGTGGAACAATTCTCAAAGTGAGCACCAAAGCTCAGCCTTCAGGAGTAAAGAACAGCAGAGTAGCTCAGGACTAGATGAATAGCTTTGAGTAGCCATAGGAGTAGATGAGTGCTGTGAGTGAGTAATGATATTCTTAAAATGCTGAAGATAGTCTGAATCAATCAGTAATAAATCACCTTCAACTCTTCTCTCCTCAGAAAGAGCTTTGTAGACAAAGAAAAAGAAATCTCTTTTTGAAAAACCCCAGCTGATTTACATGGCGTTTACACAGTTGATTCAAGATGCACTTTGTAAAATGACTAAAAATCCATTTGTTTAGACAAAACAGGCCCTCATTAAATTTCTAACAAGCTTTACAACAGAAGCCAGGGTATAAAAACCCCTACCACGTTATTCCATATATATTTCATATGTATTTCATATATATTTCATATATATTTCATAACTATTTCACCGGGAAACTCTAGGAAACACAGACGTCATAATTTGAATGGTTTTCTCCGTGTATGCCTACATATACCCTTGTCTTCCCTGTAATTCCCTGTGATTTTATAAAATCACTTTGAATTTATTATTTCTAGAAAGAGTAGACAAAAGTCTTTGAGGATTAATTTCATGCTGTGGGTTAAATTTCACTCTCACGATAGGCCAACTATTGCCTGGGGCACTACAGATAATGAACCTGACAAGGGATTAGCAAGGAAATACTTGTGTTATTATAAATCGTGTACACTTCCCTTTCTAACCAACTTCATCCTTCATGACATTAACAAATTACACTCTTTGTCCATGTTTCAATATAACACAAAGCTATGAATGATCCTAAACCAAAAGATAAGGTCTTCTCAAGGCATAAATAGCTATGAAATTTGGTTGAAAGATCCAGACCTCCTGAAGTGAGAACCTAAGACATTTTATGTCAGATATCTTCAAGACCCAGAGGAATATTTGTACATAAAATCCGATTTAAGAGTATCAGCTGATGCAGTCTAAAATAGTTTATAGACAAATGTGCACAATGGAATTAAATAAAACACAGAATTAGAGGAAATTTAGTGAGTATTAATCTACCAGAGAGTCTAAAACAATCCAAGCAAAAATGTTAATCACTTGGCTTCACTGTAAACACTGGATCTACTAAAGTCCTCAAACACAATTTATCATGTGTATATATTAGACTAGAAGTTCCTGTAATGATTTTGTGCCCAAAGCCAATAAGAATATCTATGATGTAAATATAGATGTTTTCTGTATTTGATCCTTTCATCCTTTCTTTTCTTGAAAAGCTTCAAACTTTTACATGTAAAAACCAGCCTAATTTCTAGACAATCCTGAGCTGTGCTGCCATGCAATGGTAGTGAAATCGCATAAAGGTTAAAGTGGGAATCTGACATCACAAACTGGACCCTTTATTTATATACTACCATACAAACTGAAAGGCAAGAAAGAACTCCAAGCTCTGAACCTTCTTCTGCTGACCCAAATCAGCTTAGAATGGCATTCCTTGAACTTCAGAGATGGTAGTATTATTGCTAATGCCTTCTGAAGGGAAAAAGAATCCTAGAAATGGTTCTTGTAACATACCCCTCTGCACCTTTCAAAGCAATCAAGCGCAACCAAAAAAAGCAAATTTTTGTATCCTATTACTCTCCTCATCTCCTTTGAAGCCAAAGCCTTTTCAAGACAAACCATCTCCAGGCTATGGCACCACATAATTTCTAATCACCATATGGTAATCATCCATGCTAAAATACTCCGAGATTTATTAGTGCTGGATTGCAAAAGGCATGGACAAATTTTTCTTCTATTCCTCTTGTCAAAATAGCCTGGGCATGCGCCCTCACTAATGCTCCCTTAAACTCTCTGAGAGCACATGACCTGGCAGGTTGATCCTGGACCCCAAATGCATGAGCTTATGATGTAGAAGTATCCAGTTTTGTCTCTTTGCTCCTATATCTGCAAGCCAGTGAGTTGTGCTGTCCCTTGCTGTAGTTACAGAATGTCACCATGAGTCACACTGAGCTGTGCCAGATGACTCAGACCTACTGCATGTACTCTAGCTTATACATATGTCCAAAACAGAGAAAGAGGAATTTCACCGTTGTGCTCTTGCAATATATCAGTATAATTTCCTTAGTGTGTACAGCAGGCAAGAGTAGTATTTGCTGCACTTCCCTCTTAGCTTTCTAAATGCAGAGGAAAAGATAAAGTTGCATTAGGATGCTGATAATATGGGCTAATAACATTTAATATTTGAGAATTTGGCATTCTGACTCCTTGGTATCATATAAGGCCAAGCAACTGCTCTCTTAACTTACCCATGCAGCTGAACCAGCTCTGCATCCAACCATCCCCATCCCCTTAGACCAGATCTTTGGCCAAAGTTATTATAAATGAAGAACAAATCCTATTAAAATGACAACTGAGCATGCCCTTATACTCAGTGAATACTTGGACAGTGTAATGAGTCCTGTTTGAGCCTCCACATTTTTCCAGAACTGAAGGTGCTGAAGACTAGACTACTAAGGTTCAGGTGGCTTTCATACTGGGAAGACAGTCAAACATTGCTAACATCTTACATTTTCCACTTGGAATGTAATTTGGTGAGTGGCTGCTCTGATGAGAGAGCCAACTTAAGATCACGGCTTGTTGCCAGAGTCTCTGTTTTGCTGATGCAAATATCTACAAGGCTGTAGAGTAGAGGAAAAAAACCCAGTCTCATTCCTATGCCCAATTTTTACTATTAACCAAGATTACTTTATTTTTCATTAATTCAGTGCTGCTCTTGAGTGGATGCACACAATTCACACTAAAATCATCAGAGCTTTGATTTAAACAATCACCTTCCTCTTCCCGATGCAGTGTGTTCTGTTTTCTATCATAGGCTCTCCTAAATACTGTATTCAGCATTACATGCATGAGGCATATCATGACATGGTTTGCGTCTCCCTGCCTCAGCAAGAATTTAGCTTACAGCAGAAAGTGATGCCTTCATCTAAAGGAGTTAAAAGGAAATAGAGCAAGTAAAGAACTGCTGGCAAGTGAAGAGGAAATGAATTGGAGAGGAAGAATCTAGGATAAGTTGTTAAAAAGGATAAAGAGACAGAAGGAACAGATTTGGCGGAAAAAGGCAGCCACTAGTGAAGGGTGAACTGAAAAAACAAAAAGATTTTCAGACCTAGAAAGTTAAAAGAAAATTAAGAAGAAATTGCAAGTTGGAAACAGACATGAATGAAATGTGGGCCACAAGAATCTGCAATGATTTATGCACATGCTTCATGATGCATACTTTAACAAAATCCTTTTAATAATTTTCAGTGAGTAATTGCTTCATGAAAATCATATTCTCTGCCTCTCTGTTGTTTGTTTTTGGAAGTGGCTGGTTCATTCTGTGAAACTCAGAGAAAACTTTCAACTTGAGACATTCCCAAAAGACAACTCTCAAGGCATACATATAGAAACAAAAATGTGTAACAAGAAGTCTATTTTTTAGGATCTCTTCCTCAAGTCCAAGGATACATGATAGTCCGCAAATGAATCAGGATGCATCGGGAATAGGGATGCTGAAGGTGGTGTTTAACATGCAGAAGTTGTTAAATGCGGTCATGTGACCCATGTTACTGAAGAGGCATTTTAGGGATTGTGCAACTTACAGTTTCCTGAAAGTTAATGGCTTTAAATTCAAACATATTTAATTCATATAGGAGGTAATAATAGTGTGTATTGCTCAGTTGTTCATTAGCTGAATAAAAAAAATTAGGTCAGCTTAAAACAATTTTATGCTATACTTCTAACCATAGAATTGTGCACACTCTACTTTGCATTAAACAATTTATTGTTGCCTCTTTCCCCTTTCCCTGAGGGAAGCCTCTTGTTCTGACAGCACTATGTTTGTACTGTCTTGCTCTTGATTTATTTATAATCACAAAAATATGGTGAATTTATTTCTAATTTTGATATTTCACTTTTATTGACTGTGCCTATGGAGGAAGAAGGGAAAGAAAATCCTACTAACAAATGAAGTAAGAGGAAGAAGAGACCTACCTGATTACTGTCCTGCTTTTAATGCCTTGTTTTTCCAAAAGAAAAGCATAATTGGATGTGAAGGATAAGAACTGTCATTATCTTCCTCATAAGAGATCTGCCACTGGTTATCAGCAGGCCAAACTGAAATGCTGAACCAATTTCTGACTTTTAAAGACTGTGAAGTTTCTGTTAATTTATGGCACATACAGAGGAGTTCAGCAGGAAAATGCTTTTTAAGGGACAATCAGATGACAAAGACTCTCACTAGGAGATGAATCTTTCATGACTGATACTCATCTCCACTCTAACAGGCACTAAAATGCAACAGACACACAAACTCTAAACAATATTACAATTTTATGTAAACATCAGAACCAGGGACTAAATCAAACATGAATAGACTGAGCATGTTAATTGTAAATAATAAAAATGAAATAATCCTATATGCCCGGAGGTAATAATAATTTACCTCATGAACTTTTTTTTGTGTCAGATTTTTTCAAATTCACAGCTAACTTGAACTTTGAGAAAAGAAGAGCTAGGCATTGCTTGACAAGCTGAATTAATGCGTCTATCAGCATTAAGCCCATGCTACACAGTGACATCTCTCCAGTAGGTAAACTGCCTCTGAGACTAATGTGTCTTCACTTATTACTTCACTCCTCTATGGCTAAGCTCTGAAGTGCCAGGGGATACAAATGATTTTGTCTTCAAAATAATTTAAGGCCTGCCTGCTGTAATACAGAATGGAAAACACAGAGAGCAAGGTCTTGTCAAAATGCAAAATCAACAGAGGCTGTCAGGAGGCAGAGTTTGCTGTCTGTAATGTGATCCTTCCACACACCATAATCTCCATTTTATTTTGCCTAATGAGGCAGGAGTTAAAACAGTTGGCCTGATCAAACTCAGATGGCAGCCCTAAAGGATGAGCCCCCTGCTGCACTTGTGTCCCGACACCCTTTGTTACCTCCAAGTGAGCTGAGACCAGGCTGTGAACCATGTAAATAGGAGGCTTCCAGGTTAATGAAAAGCTGCAACACTCTTCTAAATCAGGACAGAAGGTTATGCTTTTCTAATCCAAAGAAAGTTGCATGAACCTCAGTAATAAAGTTTAATGAATGCTGGTCATTTTGAACCTTGCAAATAGAGACTGGACAAAAGGTAATATTTTCCTTTAAAAAAAAAAGCCTTGTTCTATAAGCACAGATCAGCACACATTATTAGAATAACATGAATTTGTTTTCTTATGACAAATTCAAATATATCAATTAAGAAGGGATGTCTTGGGAAAAGGTAGTTAATAGTTTTCATGAACTGATGTTTTTATTAGGTGATGGCATGTTTGCTGTTTCATTTCATTACTTATCTGCCAAGGAGTTTCTTTCAACACCAAATCAGAATCTACATGCTACAATCATGTAACACATTCAACTTCAGTCCACTTGCTCCAGCTGCTGACACAGATAAATCTTTAGCAGTGAACAAAGCATAAAAATTCTCTTCATTATCTTTAAGCATGTAACATAATTTTCAGTCTTTTACACAAAGGAAATAAAAATTGGACTTGCCAAGAGAGCTCCTACATGTCACTTGAAACACAGGACTATGTTGGATACTATGTCTGTGGAGTCTGCAGAAAGGTACAGAGAGCCAAGGAGTGTTAATTTGGGTTTAGTAACTGCACAGGTTTTGTTCAATTTTGAGTGTGATAGACGGGCGTTACCTCAGCTCTCAAAAGATCACATAGATAAAGAACATCGATAAGGTATACATAAATGTGCCTCAGTGTGACTCCAGCATTTCATTAATAAGTTTGAATACATTTCTGAATGCCTGATTTTTTTCTAACATGAAGTATTCCATATTATAAAAACTTTCATACTAACAGAGTATGTTACACAGAGAAAACACAGCAAGATATTGACACCTGCATAGTCAAAAAAATACATGTATGGTTTATGCTTGGCTTGTGCATTTACATTAGTTTAATTCTACTGAAAATTCATATTAATTTATCTGCCTTAAAGAAAAGTGTGAGTGATTTCACATTTGCTATGTTTTAGGTTTATTTCCTGTGTGGTTATTAATTTGTTACTTAGTCCATATTACAATTTTGTGTTCAGATTTCACTGGGCTATTTTTTAGCCCTTTTTTCCTTTCCTCAATGAGGCACTTGTGACACCACTTTTCATACATTCCAGTAATCAATTTCAAAGCTATTCATCAAGATTTCAGAAGCCAGTAGAAAAATTAGATACATGTGCTCAGTGTAAATGGGAATGCAGTGATTTATGACACAGGTCATTTGGAAAACCCATGAGTTCTTCTCCAGTGACATGCCAGAAATCACAACTATTACTAGAGGGCTGTGATCTGTTTATTATACAGCTTATGGGAGGTGTGCCATGTCTAATTAATTTTTAATGTGTTACATTTTTTCTGGTTGATTTCTGAAAACAAGATTTACAGTTGTTTAGAGTTTGACAAGAATGGTAAACTGCTGGTTTAGTTAATACATTTTAAAATGGATTGATTAAACTATCAGTCTGTTTGCACTCAGTGTTCAATCTATGAAGGCAGCACTGTTTTAATTGCAACTACAGCAGTCAGCAGATCTGTAAATCATGTGTTATGCATCCCAAAACATGGGATGAAAAAACCACAGATGCTTAATCTAACTGGCAGGAAAGAAACTAAATTCCTGGTTTCTATTCAGCTTACAAAAGGTGGCAATCACAATTTTTTAAAAAAAGGTATTTCCAGAATCCCATTATCTCATTTACCTGCACAAGGGAAGGGATGAGTGTATTCCTGAATCACCCAGCTCACAAATCTTTGTCATTGCATCTGCCGGTAAAGTACTTAAAATGAGAGTGACAAAGCAGCTCTGTCACACACAGCGCAAATCAAATGAGGTTTTTCATGGTACTCACCACAGCAAAACAGCCAGCGAAGTTTTTTACTGCTTTGGTATTGGCACAATTTCTAACCTCTAGTTAAGGGTAAGCTTATAGAAAGTACTAAGTTGTTTCTAATATGGCTGCAGGCATGGGTTTATCAAGAACATAAGAGAGTTTTAGTCCTCAATGCTACTTCCCACAGCATACAACTCTGCATGACACAGCAGCACCTATGCAGAGATGCACCACAAACATTCAGGCAGAGGGCATCAGAGGCCATCGCCCCTGAATGTGCAGATTAGGTCATGCCTAGCAAGACTTTCTGAGAGACACCTCAGTGGTACTGAAAGGCTCTGCCTTAGGCTGAGTCAGGATCTGCCCTAAACTTCAGCAGTCACGTACAGCCTCCTGGAATTAGATACGCACTAAAGCAGAACCCTTGCATACATTTTACGTACTTAAGTATTCATCTTATTTACCTTCAGTTATCTTTTGTCCCACTGCTCAATTTAAGTCAGTCATCTAGGCTCCCTGCAGAATCAGTGCAGAGACATGCAATGCCAAAGTCCAATTCATCCCATGTCCCCAAGATGGGTATCAAGGACTGATGGAATTACCTGTCCTATGTAGTTGTTCCACTCTTTCCCTAGACTACAGATGAAGCTGTCTATCTTTGATACACTGCCAAGGATCAAGCAAGTGCCCTAAAAGAAGGGGTGCACATTTGTCAGTGGTCTGTTTTCTTAGTTGGCTGTTTGCATTTTCAACATAGTGGGGGTATTTCACATGAAAATACAACCAACTTTTTAAAGTAGAGAGTAGGTCCCTTAAATTTGACAACAAGCTGTCATCATGTGCCCCCAGACTCCCACAACCATATCCTCAGGGTGCAGCATAGCTGGAGGTATCCCAACATTTTGTGGATGTCACCACAGGAGCAGCAATGGTATAATTTGGATAGGTAGTCCCCTTTGCCCTGCTCTCTTTGTCCACAGGACTGCAGTGCCTGGGGTGGGTTGTGCTCTTTGTAACTGGGATGTAATCCAGACTGGAGGATGACAAGGAAAGGAGAAGGAGGTCTAGGATAAGGGAAACGCACAAAGAAAGTTCACAGAAGAAAGATGGCAGACTCAGCATTTCAATGTCTTGAGCAAACATGTAATGATTAAGCAGTAACAATAAAATCATAGGCTTGATATATAATCACTGGACTCATTTGCAATTTATGATTGTGGAAAAAAAACCCTGGGTTTGTGGAGAAAATCTAAGATAGTGGAACAGAGAGACTAAATTAAAAAATCCTTGATGAAAAAATGCAGCATAATTAGATGTCAATATGAACTTTGCTAAATCTCAGACAAACACCCATGAAACATGAAATTACTGAAATTCAGTTCATTAAAAACTAAAAACAAGAGTGCTAGTTTGATTAAAAAGCAATGTCAGAGGCACCCAGCTGCAATCAGGAGAAAATACTTTTTCTTAATTTTTTGGGTCCACTCTTCAGATAGCTTGGCCCCTCTGTATTTTGCTTCCGACCATCCCAACCTTTTTTTTCCCCACTGTTCTCCTTTTCAGAGCTGAGCTGACTTCACATGTCTACTCCTAGTGGCTCTCCTCCCTCCTGAAAAATATCAGGGAAGAGCAGCCTTGTAGAGGCTCAGGAAGGTCTACAGGTCCCGAGAAAGGAATCTGCAGTGAGATTGTGCTAAAGTAGAGAATCTAAGCAGGACGAGAAGAGGCAGAAATTCAGGGGCATTAGGGAAGAAGGGGATGAGGTGCGGAAGGAGATCTGTGTCCCAGAAAAGAAGAGGATCTGCACACTCAGCACCACACTGTGCTGTGGCCTCCAGCATGGATTGAAACCACTCTGGGTTAAATTTTAGCCTTCGTAAATTCAGGGGCCTAGTGGAAGGAAAGGGAGAGTGAGTGAGAAGGTGAGAGATAGAGGATGAGAAAGAAGGAAGAATCTTACCTACTGCCCACAAAATCTGTTGAAGCCCACATTCAAAACATTTCACAGTAACAGGTGGGACAACTTTATACCAGTACAGTGAAACACTGAAATGGGTTCACCTGCACCTTGAACATTTCTGCAATGCCATTCCACTTGTCCCTTCTCTGCCATTCTTCCAAAAGACTCCAAAGTGCAGCAGAATATGATACACAATAATAAAGTCATATTTAAAATTCATATTAAAATGCTCAGGTACCGTAACACTGTAGCTTTCATATGCAATGTCTAGAGACTTAATTAAATGCAAGGAAAATATATTTCAAAGTAACCTCATGAGAAGTGCAAGCCACTACTTAGTTATTACTTATTATTTGTTCTTAATCCAAAGAGACCACAACTTTGCAATACATTTTGGATTGAAGGTCAGGAAATTTAGTTCTATATGCAAAACACGATTTTTAAAAAAAGTGTTTTTTACCTTAGGCTCTTTGTTTAATTTCTTGGCTGTTATTTTGTTTGGGGTTTTGTTGTTTTGTTTTGTTTTTGTTTTGTTTTGTTTTTTAATTTTAGTTTGAGACAATAGGATTTATCACCTGGAAAGAGAAAGATAAATCTGGTATTAGATTTTACACAAATGGCAAGACTTTATTTGCTGGCACATCAGATCAGAGAAAGGTAAAGCGAAGGGACTGTGAAACATGAGTCAGAATTTAAACAGATAGCTTTCCCAAAGATACTTACTTAAATTAGTATTTTATCTGTGAAATATAGTCAGCGCTAGTATCTTCGACCAGAAGACTTTATTAGATTGGCTTTACCCCAAGCAGCAACCAAACCCACAGAGCGACTTGCTCACTTACCCACCAGTAGGATCAGGGAGAGAATCAGAAGGATAAAAGCTTGAGAATTCATGGGTTGAGGTACAGGCAGTTTAGCAGGCAAAGCAAACACCACACACACAAGCAAAGCAAAACAAGGAATATATTCACTGGTTCCCATGGCAGGCAGATGTTCAGCCATCTCCAGGAGAGCAGTGCCCCATCACACATAATGGTGTCTTGGGTAGACAAACACCACCACTCCAAATAACTCCTCTCCCTCCTTTTTCCCATCACTTTAGGTACTGAGCATGGTCTGGAATATCCCTTTGGTCAGTTGGGTTCACCTCCCCTGGCTGTGTCTCCTCCCAGCTTCCCATGTACCCCAAGCATCCTTGTCAGCATGGCAGTAAAAGAAGTAGAAAAGCCTGGACTCTGCGTAAGAGCTGCCCAGCAATAACAAAAACATCTTTCTATTATCAACTCTGTGTTCAGCACAAATGCAGAGCACAGACCCATACCAGCCACTGTGAAGAAAATTGCCCCAGCCAAAACCAGCACACTTGGCACTACGAGCATATTTTCAAACCTTGTCTTCCACAATTAACAAGTTTGAATCATGTAAGTGCGACAATATTGAGACTTAAAGCTGCTGGTTTAAAATATTAACTCTCCTGTCAAGCCCCCTAAACAGACTTGGATTTGCATGCAAATCAAAGAAACAGCAGAATTCAGTAGATCCCTAGAGACAGAACCTTTTCCAAACTAGTCAAGAGAAGATTTAGATCACGTAAGCTCCTGCAACAATGACAACCACAACCCCAGCATGCACTCTACACAATATGATGTGTCATGTACACTGCACAGACCTACCATCTCTGTTTCAGTTATGTGGGGTGGTTTTTGTGGGGTTTTTTGGGGTTTTTTTTGCAATATTCCTACTATAATCACCCACTATATGATTCTAATAGAATGGACTAGGAATGGACTTTCAAAAGAAAAGCTCCTAAAATTAGCTCAGGAACCTTGTGGGAGTATTGCCCATAATTGGATTTGATTTTAAGATGCTTTCTCTTCTGGTTTTAGTTAAGCTTAGCTAGCTGTGCTAGAAGGAGTGATTCCGAAAACAGGTACTTGCATCTTAATCACAAAAATAAAAAGTCATTCCAGAAAGGACACTTACCCACAACGGCCATGCACATGCCTTTTCAGCACAGCTGATTTTAGCTCTTTCAGTGGTTTCCTTGAAGATTTAAACTCTTTCAGTGTTTCCTCCATATAGTTAACCGGCAATGTCTCACAAAAATTATGGAAGGAAGAATAGAATAATCCTATTGTTGTACATATATCTGTCACGGTAGGACACGAAATAGATTGACTCCATATAGTTGTCAGAAGAGAAAGAAGGCTTTATTTACAATTCTAACAGTTACTTTTATAACATGCTGTGCTAAAAAGGTCTATTATTGGTCCATCAGACTGACACTTCTCTCCATTGGTTAAGGAATAGGAAACAACACCTGGGGACAGTTGTTATGGGAAAGGGAACACTGTTTACTTAACCTGTTTTGAGAAACGGAGAGAGATGTTTTGAAGAGAGAAAACTGTTGACAACTTTCCCTTGGGAAAGTAGCTAGCAATAGTTAGCAAGCTAAAAATTCAGACTCGGAAATGTCAAGGCCACAATATCTAGCAGTTTATGACAGAATAAAACCTTAATAACAACAACTGAAAGCACACTAAAAATATGTCTAACAACAATGTCAGGGATAAACATCAGAAGTAGCAGACCTTTGTTTAAAACATACCACAGGAAATATATTCAGCAGTGGGAATTTATGAACATTGAGTGTTTATTTAAAACATTAAACTGTCTAAGGCTATTGCAAAGTGACCAAAAGCATATATATAGCTTTCTTTTCTGCACTTGCAGAAGGACTACAGGAGAAAGGAATAAAATTAATTAGCCATTTTAAAATTTTCCCCAAATTATGATTAACTTATTTCAAAATTGTGATTTGATACAATAATTTTGTCTTTTCATTAATTTGATTTTCTATTCCTTATCTAAAATATATTCTAAATATTCTTTGAGTATGTTATTTTCTGCATCTCTACCAAAAGCACGTGCTTTATAGTGGGAAGGAAAATCCAAAATAACCAGTGAATGATAAGAATTATATAATATCTACAAAAATTTCTCTACTGATATTTATCTGTTTGTATAGTTCTGGAAACAACTCCAAACCACAGGGAAAGCGCAAGTGTGGAACACTATATGAAAGTCTAATGTAAGATGGATGGAATTCTTGTTTTTCACAATGATCTAACAAAAAGAGAGATGCTGTTGTTAGGAAAAACACTGATCATCACTGATGATCATAAGGCATCCCACGTTAAAGCCACGTGGACTTGCTGACCTGAGAACTATGAAAGCATGTCAGACTTTGTCTTGAGAATCTACCACAAGCAGTGAAAGAACTCTAGTGCAGGTACCATAACTTCATAGATTCATGCAAAAGCTCTTGATCCTTGGAAGGCACAGTGAAGATTTGAACAGAAATATGGGAGGAGATTCTTCTTTTGACACTTGTTAAGCAATGAAGAGGGATATAAAATGGTTTGAGGAACAGGACTGTGAAGGGAGTAGAGGTGATGCTGGAACAGACGAAGACTATAGTCAGTCTCTGCAGTTACCAGGCCAGTTTCAGCACCTCAAGGGGCAACGGTAACTTTTGAAGAAGTAAAACTGATTCAGATATCTTCTTTCTTGCAGTTCAACTGAAATGAGATCCAGCGAAAAGACTCAAGAATACTAGTTGGGAATTATTCATGAAGGCCACAGTTGCAGTGGCAGCTCAATTTCTGGCACTTGGACATACTACACACATGCCACACAGACAGGAGGTTCAGGAATACAACATGGACAGTCCTAAAAAATAAAGGAATTCTGTATCTTGAGTATGCACGATTCTGAACCTGCAGCATAGATGCACATACAACAATCATTTTAAGAATAGATTCATTAGACACATAATTTTTTCTTAAATTCCTGTGAGGAGCAAAAATTTGCTTCTATCTCGTTATTTTGATTTGAAGGAGTTGAAGTTATTGAAGAAATGAGAGGCATAAGTGGCTACAGTACTCACAATAGGATCAGGCAGAGACAATATCAGTTCTTGCTTTTTTACAATAGAGTTTGTAGCTGAACCATGTGCACATGCTGGAGGAATGAGCTTATTTGGAGCTCATATTTTAGTCTTGCCTAGAACAGTTTCTGCACTTTAAATAAGGGATTATGCCAGAGAGACTCAGAGGTCAAGGCATCTGTGCAGGTTTTGGGAAAGTCAAGTCCAAATCTGACATCCGATTCAGGAAGGTGGAACTCGTTCTCTCACTTCATTGCTATGTGCTATGATGATGAGGTTATTGTCTACTCAGAATCACAGTTCTCTCCGTCAACTTTATCTTGAAATTAAGAATTTATTACATGATTTCTTCAGAGATATTTAAACAGGTAGTTAATACACATAGTAAGTAACATCAAATTCACAGAAATATTTCCCTAATTGCTTTGAAGTTTTTAATTGAGTCTCTGGATTAGCACCTGAATACTCAAGGAACACATGACTGCTGCTGAGTCCATCATACTTTTACTTCAGTGACCATGAAAATGAGGACAAGTAGATCAAACTACGGTGAGCTTCTGTTTAACTACATGACGGAAACCAGCACAGCTGGAGTCAATTCTTAGCAAATTGATCAGAATTCCTTTACTTTAACTACAGCTTAACTAATAAATAGACTTTCATAATTTTCTGTAGTCAATATAAATGTATCTTAAAAATTAGTGAAACATTTGATCTTGAAATGTTCACTAAATCTTAAGTATATAATGTTGAAGTATTTCTATAGCTTATCTTTCTTCCAATTTGGAAAAGAATAACTATTTATAATAAAAACTTGTTAAACAGGTAAACTATGTAGAAGATGTATGTTCATATTTCATTTCCTATGTAACAGAACTGGTGCTTTTTTCTTTTTCAAAATTCAGTATTAACTTTTGTTACCAGGTTTGTATTCTGGTTTTTTGTTTGTTTAAGACATTATTGTATCAACTTCTGGAACTAATAGTAATCTCACTGAAAATTTGAAAGAACTGTTAAGCATGTTGATGCTCTTCTTCTGCCATTTTTTAAAGTAAGCACACTTCATACAAAAATCCAGACATTTTCCTGGACAGATCTGTTTCTTTTAAGGGGCTTTTCAAATATTCTGTGAACAAGACAATCTTAGCTCCCTTTGAACATAACAGGCACTTGGAAGATCTAATGAAAATACACTCTTTAAAATGTAATTGATCTGACTTTCACCCTTTTTTCACGATTATTTCTGCAGTTACAGACTGTCAAAATCTGAAAGTAATAGAAACGTCCTATTTGCTAAAATAAATGAATACATTGAACTCCTTTCCCCCCCCCCCCCCAAGCCCATGTTGCAATCCCTCCTAAGGGAAAAAAATAACAAGAAAAAGATGGAGTTTGAACTTAAAGCAAACATAAAAGCTTTATTCACGAAAAAAGTCAATTACACACCCCAATTTGTTTTCACCAGCAACCAAAGGAAAGCCTGAGTAGGATGTTGCAAGATCCAAACACCTTGGTTCTACATGTTCCACCAAAGTTTATATTATAGCTATTTCTAAGAAACAAACTAACAATTAGAGACACCTGTTAAAAGGGCCTGTGCTCTGTTCACACTTCATGTAGTATCTTAAAGTGACAGCATATTAAAATGTCAGTGCAATTCGTTTCCATTACAGAAGCATTTTTAACAACAGAAAGTGCAATTAAATTGTCTGCTCCTAAGTACTTGTATATAACTTGCTTAGCAAAAAGTACTAAAGTACACTGGTGTAAAAGGGAAAACTACCAAATATATAAATTTTAATACTGGAAAACACACAATGAAAAAAGATATGGACAGAAAAAAAAGTAGTAGTTAGATTAACAGCCCTGCCCCCCCCTTTTTTTTGTACTTATTAAGCACATAATACGTTTCTCCTACGATAGTTTTTCAATTTTAAATGTATAGGCCCATATAGTAAGATAAATAGCGCAGAAAAAAAATATATAACCATGCTGAAATTATTCAAAACTTTACATTTGATTATGTGCCCACTGTACAACTTGCAATGAAACATTCTTTGGCTTTGACCCCTCCAGCACATAAATACGTGTCTAACTCATGTCAGAAGTCCCTGAGTGGGAGCTAAGCCACATTATGGACCATACCTGATACAAGAGCAAGATAAGCACCTTCAAACAATTCCTACAGATCCTTTTTATGGGTATCACCCATACAATTAAGATGCATTTACAGCACCTACATTAAATAAAGTTAAAGAAAAATTACAGCTTGATAAAGTGAATTGCTGTGGGGAAAATTCACTTTAAAAATCAATCATTAATTTAGAATAAAATTCCAACAAATATGAAAGTTTAGAGTTATCAAAATCGAATTTCTAACAAAACCTGGTTTAAATATTCTGTCATGAACTCAAGCCCATGCATGTGTCCAGAACAGAGCATCTAAAATATTCCAGCCCCATTTCAATGTCCTGTGGAGTATGAAGGGTGTTACACAGTCTTGTGGCAGTGCCTGAGGGAAAGGTGAAAAATTTGACTGTCTCTTAGAAATGTTGCATATTTTGTCATTTATTTAAAGTCACAGACAGATATCACTCTGACCTTCCAAAAATGTCAATATTGGGTTTACTTCACTGATTATTCTGAGCTACAGGACTTTGTGGAATAGATTTAACAATATTGTAATCAAGAGTAAATCACTTTTACCCACGTGACCAACACGTTGCCCCAGGTGACCACGCTGTAGCAGAAGGAACATAATGAATTTTCCCTAGGTATTTTTGCTCACAGCCTTAGTTTTAATGGAAGTAACATAAAATATAAGTCTTTAAGCTGTGTCTTATGAAAAGTCACAAAATTTTCATCTGTATCACTTCTGTAGTTTCCCACTAGCTTCCAAAGCAGTAGCTTCATCATTTTGAAATCTGAAAATTTTCTGAAAATTATGACTGATGAAAAGACAACATTGATGTCTTCAAAAGACATCTTCTTCTAATATATTTGTATTTTTTTTTTCTGAAATATGTCTCAACAAAATTTTAGCTGACCAAATTTCTGTTTATTCTAAGTTTTATTATGTTCTGGATTAAAAAATCCTGTTTTTCAAATATGGAAGCATTCAAATACCAGTATTCAAGATATATGTGTGTTCAGAAGCTAACTTGTCTTCAGACAGAAAAATAACCTCTTTCCAAAGCTTCTGAAGCACATTGTTCACATCAGTTGAAATTTGGTGCAACTGCATAAATTATGTTTTCCAAGAGCACCTGTGAATTTGCCTTGTGCTGTAACATTTATGATTATAACTTTATGATTTGTCACCCAAGATTCAAGTTTACATTATTCTTAAGCTATGTGATTAAAAGGGAGGAAGAAATACGGGCCAAGGTTCTCAAAGCTGCTATACGTATTTCCACTGCACTCAGGCTAGCCAAGAGTACTGGAACTGTTGTAGCCCCAGCACACATGACACAACTCTGTTCTAATTGGTGCAGAATTCCTAGTGGTCACAAGGGTCTGTACTGGCAGCCACAAAAAGCTGGATTGTAAAAGACATTCTGACCATTGATTTCTTTCCAGAATTACCTCCTCCCTTGTAAGAGTTTGTGAGGAACAGGTGAAGCAGAGTCATTAATCCACCTGTACACCATATACCACCTAAGGACTTTTGATTCATTAGGAAAACTTTCCAGTGCCAAAATCTCCCTCAATGTCCTCTGAGCTGTCAGAATAGCACAAAAAGACAACAATAAGACCTTTCTCGTCTAATTCAACTGCTCTAAATGCTTCTGCTGTATAAATTTATTCAAAGGCTGAAAAGTGAGTAAGTGGAAATGGCATCATTAGCGCATCTAATTGATCTCAAAATTTGGTTTGGCTACTCAAGGAAAAGTTTCATGCAGCAGAATCAGCAGAATCTATGTGAACTATTAACCTTGTTCCACATATGTGATGTTCTCTGAGATTTCACATTGTTTCTAATGGATGAGATGTTTTCTAGGTACTCAGAATGCATATGAGCATGATACACTCATCATCATTCTTCCATTACATTTCTGCTGATTCATCAAAATAGTGGATGGAAAGCGTCTGTGTCAGTGAATTCAGCTCTTATTATCACAGGCAACTCTGTCATATATGCCTTTATAGGTCATTTGTCCTAAGAAAGTGACTGTTATAAACATAGGAGGCTTTTTGCCTCCATAGTACCTATTATTATGTATCAGAAGACAAAGGATCAGCAGGCCATCTGTCCTAATATTTAGTCTTCGCCAACTGTCTATAGAGTATCATCAGGCCAGCATACAGCAAGATGACAAATATATACCCTCTGTTTTTCCAGATGTCATGATTCTGTACCTCAGGCTTCTTGTTAATGATGTCCCTGCTCTCTCCATCTAACTATGGGAATAAGTTTCACTTACGGCACTGTACCTCTTTCTTTAAGCGGGTTTACTTCTTACCTAGGGCACAACACTTCATGTTCCCTTTTTTTTCATGCCATTCATCAGAATTGACTGAAAAAAACACACATCTGCTTGGAGAGAGACTCCGTTTACCTCCTTCCATATTCCTCCCTCTCTAACTACACTTTCTGCTGAGCAGTTTGTTTGTTTGTTTTTCAAATTTTCTTATTTTTGTTGTTAAATTAGTTTTTGGCTAAGTTAGAGAGTTGAATCTGGTGAGTGCAGGGCTGACATGAGGGAATATGAGGCTCCTTTTAGGAGCCATGAATTAGTATACCTGCTAAAGCTGTAATATGAAATTTCAATCCTAATTATATATTTCACAGAAAACTCAACAGCTCTTTGTAATGTGCAATCATTTTTCCTAGTAATAACAGCAAGCAACTTCTGCAATATTGTGCAATTTTATTAACAGGGAACTTCAGGAATCCCTCTTTCATTCAAATTTGGCCAAGTATTTAGACATTTGAATTAAGTACTGCAGAGCTGATAAAGTAGTACTTTGAAGAACAGGAACTAATATACTCATGATTTTAATGGTTTGATGCTTCTGACTTAAGATCTTCCACGATCAGTTGAACTGGTGTAAGAGTTCACCTGAAACAGAACAGGGAGGTTTACCCCTTAATTTATTCTCCCCTGTTCCTACTAGGTTTTCACTGAGTGGTCCTGCAGCTTTCTCTGTGATAGTTCTGATGCTCACTGAACCCTTCTTGTAAGCTGATACAGTTCACAAATTCATGAGAAACTGTACCAATCAGTCTCTTCCCCTAGGATGGTATGTTCTACAGGCTCATGGCAAACTACAAGGTCCTGTTAGGAGGGGCACTGTTGACACAAGGGAGACAAGCGTCTTGTCTTTTTAGCAACAATGAACAACAAAACTGGAACTTCCTATCTTATAAAGTTGAATACTAAATTTCAGTATATTCCTAAATTTCCTAAGACATATACCATATACTGTTACAATGCATTATCTGTGTTATAATGGAATTGCTAGCTGTTTTACTTCTTAGATATGTCAAGTTGTTCAAATAACATAACAATTTGGCAAGAAAAAGAATGTATCTGAAAAGGAAAAGGATATATTGCTATTCATTTAAAAATTCACCTTTCAGTGATTACATTAGGAAAGATTTTTACTTACATAACATTGTTGTATTATTCTATTCCCCTGTGAAGGTAACATAACATTCTTACATTATTTTTATTTCCCCTGTGATGGAACTCAACTTACACCTTCAAAAGAACATATTTGTCCATAATTAACTGAACTTCATTTTCTAAGAGAAGTTACAACACTATAAAGCAGGTTTTTCAAAAAGCAGGTTCATAGACAAAATGGCAATCATAGAAATAAAAGTTCATATGTAACTTAGAGACATAGTAAATAAATACCTGTACATCTTTGACTAGAATGCAGTTTTGTATTACAAGACCACTGATCCAATAGTATGCAGCCACTAGAAAACAAGTACTTTCAAAAGCTTTGTTTTCTGACACACCATCAAGCTAAATCAATTTTGCCTGCAGTTTTGCAACTGCTAGATCTGGCATATGGGAAATGGTGGGACCAAACTACAAAGACTAGAAGGGTGTTAGGTGTCAAGGAACTAGGAACAGGCCTAACTCTTTGAGTGTAAAATCACCCTTTCACCAGATTAAGTGTAACAGCATACTCTAATGACAGCATGTACACACATGCCTTTCATGCATACCCTTAGCATACAGTTTGGGGGTTGCCACTGATGATCTGGGTCTGGGTTGCTCCCTTCTTTGTCTTCACATTTCCTGATACATAACTGTGTGGGGAATTAATTCAGAAAACCAAGCTGGTAAAAAAGAAACCCAGCAAGGCAATGATTAATTGATAAGTCTTTCACAGTGCTAGTTCCCTGAAACAGTGTGTGCCAAGCGGGCAAAGATTGGTAGTGTATGTGTCAAGAGAACACAATTCAAAAAGAATTGAGCTGAAAATGTTGTAGAACCATGTTTTTAAATTAAGTATGTCTTCCTTCACTTCTTCATTCTAAAATACAAAAAAAAGTTTAAAAAGGTAGGGTGTTTGGATTTTGTTGTTGTTTTTTGTTTGTTTGCTTTTCCTTTCCTAATTTGTATTCCAGTTTAGCAATTTGAAAACTATTTAATTTCACCCTTCCAGTTTGTAGATGACTCACTCAGGAAAAAGTGCCATGAGATAGCAGAATAATCTAAAGAGCTGGTGCTGTTTACAGGCACTTGTTGATCCAATTCCCATTTGTCTGGTTCTCCTGCCTCACCCCTTGTACCATCTCTGGCAGTTGGCTGATCCTTGCATTGAACTGATTCAGCTCGCTCACGTACTAAAGAAAGAAGTATCCAGTGTTCCTCCTGGTGACACCACCTTGACCTAAGTTGCCACACCTGGGCAGAGACTAGATGGACAGCAGCACTTGTAGCACTTGGAAATACATCTCCCTCTGTTATAGACCCTGAATTCTACCACGTACATCTGGGCACCCACAGCACCTCACCGCTCTGCTGCAGGCCCACAATGGCAGTCAGTGCAAGAGGACACACTGGTGCTGTTTTACCCCTGCTTCAGATTTAGGGAAATGGATAAAAAGGTACAAGAAATGACCATACATTCGTAGTTACAAGAAATTAGTACCACTATGAATCAATAATCCATTATGGAAATATGAGAAAATTGGGAGGGTCACAGCACCTCTGAGGCACAACCTCTTCTGTGAGCTGCTCTTCAGCTGGTGCCATTGAGCTCTGCCCCTGGCTCAACTCGGGTTGTAAAAGCACAATCCAACCCACTGCCTTCTCACCAGGGAGTCATCAGCTTACTACAACATCGCAGCAGCTAAAAACTTGCAAATATTTCCTTTGCTTTTTGTTGTTTCTTTTTACTCTCTTGAGAAATAAGTTCAAAAGACATCTCTATTGTGCCAAGATTATTTTGGAGATGGTATTTTACTTGCATCCCACTCAACATGAAGACTCTTGTTTCTCAAAACCCCCTCTAGACCTAGAATACACACTGATGCATCTGTTCGTAAAAACATACAGAAAGCACAGTTCATAAAGATATTATCTCTCTTTTTATTTATTTATAGATTTACTTGGCACTTACTGCCCTAATACAGTTATTTTCGGGACATACTTAAATACAGCATTAAGGGCCAACTTCTCTGAGAGAATTATTGGCTTTGCTACAGTTACATTGTGCTTCCAACACATACAGCTTTATTCTCTTGTATCCATAGCGTTGAAAAGCTACCTCAAGTACAAGTAAGAAAAAAAGAAATGCAAAGAGGAGAAAATTTACTTTCTGTTTATTGTAAATGAAATCACTAAACACTGATTTTCCATACTTGAACTATCTCCCACTCATTGCAGTAGATGAACAAATACTAATAAAATAAAATTAGGCAGTTATTTCTTTTTTTT
>WBMY01009986.1:117068-132884 GCA_013397315.1 Donacobius atricapilla | reverse complement strand
CTCAGATGAGACCTTATCACTCTGTGTAACTCCCTGAAAGGAGGTTCTAGACAGGTGATGATGAGGCACTTCTCCTAGGCAACTAGTGACAGGATAAGAGGACATGGCATCAAGTTGTGCCACGGGAGGCCAAGGTCGAACAGCAAGAGAAATTTCTTCATGATGATTAAGCTGGGGAATGANTAGGTAAAAATAAAATTCCCTATATATCTTACTACTGAGAGAGATTTCTTTTTCCTAGTATTGTAACATGTGCTCCTTTCAGTCCTCTCCCTAGCTAGAGAAATGAATCTTCTCAGGCAGTGTTCACTTCTTTTGCTGCAAAAAGAGGCCCNGTCACCATCCCTGGAAGTGTTTGAGAAAAGACTGGTCATGGCACTTCATGCTATGGTTTAGTTAGCATGGTGATCATCAGTCAAATGTTGACTTCATGATTTTGGAGGCCTTTTCTGCCCTTAGTAATTCTATTACTTTATGATCGAGACCCAATTCTGCCAGCTTCAGACAGATTTGTTTCAGGCTGTGCACATCTGCTTTTTTTGGATTTCATATCAGGTTTTAAATCAGTCTATATGTTCTAATAAGTAAATAAAACTCAGAAGAGTGTTAGTGATTAAAGGATTATGGTTTCATTGTGCTAATTAATTTGATTTGTAATATATCATTGCTTCCTGAACTCACTTTTTCCCTTAATGGCTATGTTCATTAAAAAGATTTCTAATAAAAAGATTGTCTTCAAATCCTAGCTTATTTTTCTAAGATTCAGAGAAGGTTCTTAAAGGTAAATGGATTATAAAACCAGGGAGAAAAATTCGGAAACAAGTCGTCCATATGGCACAAACCTTCAGCTGCTCTGAGTCACTAGATGTTTCCTAGACCTCTTCACAACTGACAGGTTAGAGTGACTATTCCATTAACTGTTTTTCAGAGGCTTCCCCAATTCTGAATTTGGAGTTGGTGACCTGCAACAGACATTCTGAGTTTGACATTCTGAATTTACTATATCAGCCTGGACTTGTTCAAGAGAAAAGAAAAAACAGGTAGCTTATGAAGAGAACACATCTTTCACATTTGTCCACATACTTCAGAGATATCAGAATAGGTAAAAATAAAATTCCCTATATATCTTACTACTGAGAGAGATTTCTTTTTCCTAGTATTGTAACATGTGCTCCTTTCAGTCCTCTCCCTAGCTAGAGAAATGAATCTTCTCAGGCAGTGTTCACTTCTTTTGCTGCAAAAAGAGGCCCACCACAGAGATTACAGAAATTTACAGAGTCTCTAATGGGAAAAGTAAATTTTAAAATCCTTTGGCTGTTCTCAGAAGACTCTATTGGAAAATGTTTAATAGAAATGCATCATTACCTGCCTAAATCATGACTTTTTTCTTTGTCCGTTATTGAGACAGCTGTCTGTGTACATAATAGATTTTATTGGCAGTTCGCTTCCATTCTCCCATTTGCCAGTGGGAAATTTTAATTGAAGAAGTTTTCCTGTATCTCCACACGGGTTTCCTATCTTCTTGTGGTGATGAGTTCATCCCAACATATCCTCAGGAGCCATAGTAACACCAGGAAAGTAAATTTTTCTACCCTTTACTGAATTCTCTAAAACACCTCAGTCTGTGAAGCTGTGGAAAGAAGAACATGAAGAAACTAAGTATGCTATCATGTGCTAGTATATTAGAAAAAGAAAGTAATGAAAAACACAGTAGCTTAGGGATGGGTGGGATGAAATCCGTATGAAACCCGTTCCCACTGAAAGATATATTCAAATCCTAGTTTGGGACTGGGTATTGAATAAAATTACCTGATACCGAGTAGTACAAAAGTAAGTATCAAAAAGCAATGAATTTGAAGTCTCAATCTGTTGAGATTAGTTTTGGGAGCATATGCAAAATTATCTGAAGCATATGAAAAATAAAAATTTACCTCATATTGCTTCATATGTCTCACTAATATCCCTAATGCATATATAATTAGTATGTGTTCATTTATTTGTATGGATCTCAACATACATCTCACATCTGTGAAGTCAATTATGTCTCTAAAACAGCCTGGAACTGTAAAGTAGATATCTTCTGGTTTCTGTGGGCTGGGTTTTCTTTTTGTGTGTGCTGTATAGTCATAAACTCTTTATATCTAGGCCGGATAAGAGTCTTTAAGCAGGCAGAAAAGCTGTTCTGTCACAGAATTTTGCTACAGCACACAATTTATACATTCCCATAAATTTTAACTTCAGAATGTGTTACAAATTCAGTCAAATATTATTTAGGGACAGTTTCAGATGTCTTTGACTTTCAGGTATCCTCACTGGTTTGAAAATATTTATTTATGCACAGTCTTCTGCTTTACTGGAAAAATAGCATATGTTTTTGCGTGCACAATCTGCCAAGGTCAGGATCTTTCCCCTTGGTGGTGCAGCCCCAAGTTCAGAGGCTGTTTAACTACCTGGGTTCACTGCTGTGTCCTGATAAATTGCTGGTCCCAGTTTCCCCAGGGGTCTTCTGCAGAACTCAATTGTCAGTCTCAGCTTGTCCTTTTCCAGGGGTGAGCTCAGCTCTCTTTAATGCCTTTGCCGCTAAGGCAATGTTTCCTCTAAGGGCAGTTTCCAAGCAGGTGTTTGAGCAGGTCAGAAGACTGCCCAACTCAAAATCAGGGTGGCTGCCTATGTGAAATTCTGCTGTTTGTCTTGGTCACTGCTCTCAGGCTATATTACTATATACAGTTACCACAGTTAAGGCTGCCTTCCACCTTCATACATTCAACAGCCTTCCTTGTGAGTACCAGATTCAAGAGAAATCTTCCCTGGCTGATGTGTCAATCATCTACGTCAAGAATTTGACCTTGAGTTGCTTGCATTTGTCTGCCTCTGCATCACTAGCGCCATTCTGTCCCCTGACCCTTACCCTTGGTTTTACCCTTCCTAGGTGGTAAGTTCCATGCTTCTGAGATACCCCTTTGCATAGATCACCCCTTCTCTGTCCTTGACAACCCTGTTATTCCTGCAGCACCTGTACCTCTGCGCTATATCTCTGCAGGTGTGAGTGTCAACAGTTAGAAGGGGCTGCTGACAGGTGGCGAAATGTCATAGCTGCAAGTTGTTAAGTGAGGGGAAGATACATCTGGCTCTTGGGACAGCGTGCATCTCTTGCAGGTTTCAGATAAACTGGGAGGGAGCCCCTAGAGCCTTGGATAGCATTTTCCCATTAGCACACTGCTCCACTGAGATGCTTTCTTTACAAGCAGTGATTTCCAAAGGGAAATGCTTTGACCAAACTCCAGCAACTAAAAGTAAGTTCTTGACTTTAAGTCTCAGTTCACGTCTTGTGTTGGTCATTTCACTGAGTTCAGGATGGGTGGCAGAGCCAAACTGCTGCTTCTTGACATCCACTGAAAAGAACAAAGCCACACAGTGGAAAGAACACAATTATGTAAAGCAAAGCCATGCACAGACGCTATCCCTGTCAGGAAATAAACCCCCAAGCCTGCATGGACATTAAATCTCTGAAGATGCCTAAAGTGCTTAATCACATGCAATATCAGATAATACAATCCAGTACTCTGCATAACTTTCATAAAAATGTATCTGGATATTTGTCAATTGGGTCATGTGCAGAAATTAATTTGATTTGAAAAGTTCTATAATAAAAAACCCCACTATTTTTCATGGTGTATTGTCTCTATTTTAGTATTCTCAATACTAAAAGCATTGCCTTCCTTTTATTCAATTCAGCTGAATGTAGGACTTCTGCCATTGATCCTTGAAGTTTTGACTTCTAGTTTAATTTTTTTAAGTATCTTTTTTTCTGTATGACTATCTTTAAATATTTTAATTAATTTAATTAATGTTTCTACCAGCTGGCAAAAATAATGGGAAAAATAGTATTCTGTATTGAAACTGGTGGAAGCAAAAATGTAAATGTGAAGGAAAGGGGGGAAAATATTTCACTTCTTTGAATTTTTCATAGTTTCACACATATGTGACATCAAATGAAAAAAAAAATAACATTCTGTAACACTTAATTTTTTTTCCTCTTGGAAAATATGAATGATATTTTAAAGTTTGATGTTTCTTCAACCTATTTCCCATTAAAACCTTCTCTAATAAAATATTGTCTATACTTCCAAGAATAAACTACATTTATTCTCCACTACATCGCCTCAAGAATAAACCTATTTTTTTATTCTCCACTAGATTCATTGTCTTTTGGTTCTACATATCTTTTTTTATTAGAAGACAGAGTATAAAAGCTGATCAAAATTTGATCCCTTATTTCAAAGAGGCCACATGTGTCTTCAATGGGATATAGTTTTTTATTTCTTTTTTTTTTCTTTTTAATAAATGTATCTTGGGAAAAAAGCTGTAATAGAAAATTGACTTTCATTCTCTTGTGAAATTCTTGAGAAACTGAAGTACTTGTTATTTTTAACTATTTTTTAGGTTGAAGGTCTAAGGTTTTGACACCCTGAGATTGATGATTTTCATAACAATTCATCTTTTGATAAACTTTTAGAAAAAAGCGATTATGGGTATGTTTAATAAATTATTTCTTCAACCTCAATTATGCTGCTCAAGATATTTTAGCTCTGTATTATAAGGACTAATATCAATAGATAGTTCAATACATGGAGTATATGACTCATTCATAGAAACACAGTAATAATCACCATTGTGCTAATGTTTCTGCTGAATGAATATGTAAGTATAATTTATGTGTATATGTATAAATAAATATGAATACTGAGATTTTTGTTCGTAGTATATCAGAGGATCAGAGCATAATGTGATGGGAGTGTTTCGGAGACTTACAAATCTGTCCAGTTTTAAGCTTTGAAATTGATTCATTCACAAAGCAGTTTATTACTGTCTCACACAGTAAGAACTGTTGACTAGAGTCATAGCCAGAGCACATCTGTCCTCACTTTCTATCATCCTGCACAGCTCTGATGGGCTTATGCCACTGCCTCCCCCAGCAAGAAGGGGTCCTTGGCTAATACTTTGTTATCTTTGGTCCTGCCAGTCACTCTTCTGGTACAGTCAGCAAGATGTTCCATCTGTTTGCAATCCCTCTGTGTATCTGAGCCCCCACCAGGCAACTTTTTCACTTGGTTGCATTTTAAGTGCAATTACACCAATCTCCATTTGCCACTTTGGTGACTCCATTAAATGCAAGTTTATGTCAAATGCTTTTGTATGGTGTCTGACTATACTGACATAGTGATACAAAATATTTATTCTTTTTAGCTACACTATTTGAATACTCTTGTGTTCAACTTCAAGGAGAGTAATATAAGTTATAGGCATACATTAAAGATATTCTTTCACAGTTTCTTAGTGTCACAAGTCTCTGTTTTGGTTGTAATGTTTCTGAATCTGAGTTACACATAGTAGGGAGCATTTTTTATGCTTAGAAATGCTAAGACTAAGAAATCCTCAGTGCCCTCAAGAGAGATTAAGCTCTGAAACTTTGATAGCTCGTAGAATTCTGAGCAAGATGATTTCCAATGTGTAAGCAGTAGAAAACTGCTATACTCAGGTACCTAGTTGTTCTTCATAGAATTATAGAAAACATTCCAAAAGGCTGGTTTGTGAACCGCCTACTATGTTTGTAGTAGCTGTCTGTGATACAAGAAGCATCTCTATGTCACATTCACTGAGATCCTGGTTGCCAAAACATTTTAAGCATTCAACTAGAGACTGAGTTTCTGTCAGGATGGAAAATAAGCATTAAACATTTTGAATTATATGAGTTTGATATTAAATTCTGATGAGGTAGGTACTTAGGATGGGTTAAGATTTACCATAAACTGTATTTGATGCATAAATCAAGGAGGAAATGAAGGGATATAGCTTAAATTCTGTTTTTTCTCAGAACTTTACACATAACCTCCATCCTAACTCTGCTGCCAAGGTCAAAAGCAAACAGAG
Organism: Donacobius atricapilla; assembly: GCA_013397315.1. Taxonomy (NCBI): domain Eukaryota; kingdom Metazoa; phylum Chordata; class Aves; order Passeriformes; family Mimidae; genus Donacobius; species Donacobius atricapilla. Next base: position 126,953 of record WBMY01009986.1, on the reverse strand, counting down.
GTGGCTTCTATTAGAAGCTTCTGAAAGCTTCTTCCATGTCTGGCAGAGCCAGTCTCTGGGAGCTCCAAGACAGGTGTGCCCCTGGCCAAAGCTGGGCCAATTAGTAATGGCAGTAATGCCTCTGTGATAAGAGATTTAAGAAGAAGGAAAAAGAAGGTTATTGTGTAGTTGTAATTGCAGCCAGAGAAGAGCAGGGTGAGAATATGTGAGAGGACCAAATTTGCGAACACCAAGGTCAGTGGAGAAGGAGGGGCAGGAGGTGCTCCAGGCACTGGAGCTGAGATTCCCTGCAGCCCATGGTGCAGACCATGGTGCAGCAGCTGTGCCCCTGCAGCCCATGGGGGTCCACAGGGGATGCAGAGATCCACCCACAGCCCCTGGGGGAGCCTCATGCTGGAGCAGGTGGATGCTTGGAGGAGGCTGTGACCCCATGGGAGGCCTGTGCTAGAGCAAGGGACCTATAGATCCACAGAGAAAGGAGACCACGCTGGAGCAGGTTTCCTGGTAGAACTTGTGATGCTATGAGAGACCCACATTGAATCATCCTTTCCATGAAGGATTGTTAGGTCATAAACTGAACTTGATAGTCACAGTGTACTTTTCCATCTAGTTAAATCTGGCAATTCTGTGACTGCACCGTATGGAATGATCCATATTGCAGTGGTTTGCAGGGAACTGTAGCTCATGAAATGGACTCACACTGGACAAATTCATGGAGAACTCTCTCTTGTGGGAATGACCCCATGCTGGAGCAGGGGAAAGAGTCCTCTCCATAAAAAGCAGGAGAAATAACATGTGAAGAACTGACCATAAACCCCATTCCCTCTCTCCCTGCACTGCTGAGGGAGGAGGTAGAGCTGGGTAAGAGGGGCACGTGGGGGGACACTGTTTTTAAGGTCTGTTTTCACTTCTCATTATCCTGCTCTGATTTTGTCAGTAATAAATTCAATTAAGATCTTTAATTTTCTGGTTTTCCTGTGGTGATATTTGGTGAGTGATCTTCCCCCATCCTTATCTCAACTCATGAAACATTTCTTATACTTTCTCTCCCCCGTCCAGCTGGGGGGGGCAGTGAGAGAGATGCATTAATGGGTGCCTGGTATCTAGCCAGAGCCAACCCATTACAGTTTAAAATATATTTTTATATATAACTTCACAAATTCAATGTAAAATTAGAGATATTATTTTCTTAAGGTGTTTTTAAGGCTTTGTTAAATAACAAACTGTAAGAGGGATCAAATTTTGGTACAATATACAGCTATATATCATTCATAAAAGATTTATGAGTCCACTTGTGAACGAAATTGAATATCCTAGCTTTATTTAGTTACTGAGTGATTTCCAGAAAAAAATTTTCTGAGGAAATCAAGAAATCTGAAAACACAAGTATTCTTATTTTTTACTATTAGGTGTGAAGAATTAGGTGTGAAGAATTCAAGAAGCAGCTTTCCAGAACCCTATGTTCCACTGATATGAAATCAAGTAATATAGGAGCAGTAATACATGCTAAAAAATTATATTTGCCTGTAAAACAAATGTAATCCAGCACAAAGAACCTGCATACTTGCTCACACTATCAAGTGTTTAAAATCAAAGAATTAAAGAATGGTAAAGATTACAAGAGACTACTGGGGGCCATTTAGTCCAACCATCCTGCTCTACAGGCTTTTTTGGAAAACATGACTCAAGACTGTGTCCAGATGGATCTTGAACCTCTTCAGTGAGAGAGACTCCACAGCCTCTCTGGGCAACCTGTTCCAGTGCTCAGTCACCAACACTGTAGAAAAGTTCTTCCTCATACTCAGGTGGAACTTTCTGTGCATCAGTTTCTGCTCACTGCCTCTTGTCTTTTTGCTTGGCATCACTGAGAAAGCCTGATCCATTCTCTCAACATCCTTCCTTCAGTTACTTTTGTAATGAGGTTGCCTCTCAGTTGTCTCTTATCCAGGTTAAATAGGGTCAGTGCCCTCACACTTTCCTCATGAGTGAGGTGTGCCAGCCCCTAATAATCATCATCATAGCCCTAGCTGAACTTGCTCCATGTCTCTCTTGTACTGAGGAGCCCAGCACTGGACACCCAAACCCAAACAAATGTGTTTAGGATTACCACATGGAAAATGCTAATTATTTCCACAAAACTACTTTTTTGACTTAATGCTAAATGATGGCTAAATTATGCTTTAACTAAATTTATACCTACACAGTACACTTTGGATCTCAAAAGTTTTCCAAAGAAGCAATTCAGTTATTCGTTAAAACAAACAATTTTCTTGGAACAGTGCTATCATTCTGACATGTCCTTTCATTACAATTTTTTTACTCTTCAAGGTAACAACTAAACACTGTATTCTGATGCTAACACTCTGTTTTCCAGATGCTATGTTGTTGCTCTGTATAGTTATGAATTTCTTTAGGAAATGGGAGACATGAAGATTATTTACATTTTTTGGATTCTTCTTTACATTTTTTTGAGAAAATATTCTATGAAACTATGCCATGTACTTCTTTACTTGTATGATATAATTACTTCAGCACCAGTAGACAGTTTCTGTGATTATTTTAATAAAATATATGAAAGAGAGAAATTTCCAATAAATTTCTTTTTATAAGCTTCTTTATTTTTTCTAAGAAGAAAATCTGTGAAGTGGGACTGAATCTATAAAGTAGAACTGAATGAAACAAAGTTGCTAATTAAAACACTTCACTTTTGTCAATGGTAAAAATATAACAGGAAGAATAATGGTAACTTAACAATTTTAATTGAAGCTCATATTTTGTCTCTCACAGAAAAAGTACCAGCGTATAGGCTGAAAAATATGTCCATTTAATGAAGTTCACAGACGTATTTCATTTACCAAACCAGCTTTGTTTGCACATCATTTGACACAAACTCCTTCAACAATTTATTATTGCATAGCTCTCTTTGTTTATACATATATATATATATATATATGTATACCTGCATGCATATTTTTAAAATTGTTTCATGTACAATCTTAATAAAACACCTCTTCTTTTTCCTGCTTAAATGTGAAGAATCTTTATGATCAGCCCCACAGTGGGTGGAGGTCAGAAGTAGTCAACCATGCACAACATGTTGTGATTCCTGTGCTTGGAGAAGCTGCAAGAGGTGCAGGGCCACACCTTTAGATAGCATCCTTTCCCACCTGCTTTTCAGAGAGCTCGCCACACACTTCTCCCAGCTGTGTGGATGACATCTGCCTTGGTGCCCTCTGGCCTTGGGTGTCTGACACATTGCTTCAGTTAATATCAGTGAGGAGAACATCTGGCCTCTCACCTTTCTGGGACTATAGCTCAGGGCACTCTCCAACCTTTCAGATGCCTTTTGTTGACAGTTTATTTCTATGTTTCAGGTGATTGCAAATTTGAAAACCTGCCAAGTGCAGAGAATGAGTTCAAAGATTTTTCCAGCTTTTTCAAGTGCAAATGCTGTGACATCTCTCATCTACAAACAATTTTTTAATATAGCTATTGTGTTGTAAAGTTGGATGGCCTTTATTTTTCTTTCACTTTGGGGGAGATGGAGGAGCACACAAAGTGTTTTGACCAACTCAGGAAAGCAAAAACCCCTCCAAAATTTACAACACTTATTACAAGAGTCATGTACTCATCTTTGCCTCTTCACCTTGTGCCTTTGCCCTTGTATATGACTGGAGCATTCCTGGGCAGAAATTTCCCCGCTGGATGGCGTTCTGGGTAGTTTAATTGCAGAAGAATATACACCATTTGGTTATATTTTATCTTGTTTAAGATGTTTTCACCTTTTGCCTTGAGTCAGGCATGAAATGGGAAGAGCAAGAAATAGGAAATAACATAACTTTTAGCTTTGGTGAGAAAAAGACTGGTATTGAAATTCTTTGGATCTTATTGTAGTGGGGTCACAGTGTGGGAAAATTTATTGTAGAATATAAACAAGGATTTCTCTTTTTTCAAGAGAAAAAGAGACCATTCTGCTCCAGAAATTTTCGTGACTGAACAGGATTTTTTGGCAGAACAGATCAGAACTGACAATAAGCATTTTTTCCTATGGTATGATGTAGCATTGCTATAATAATTCTAGCTGCAAAATCTGACTCTCAGATCATCACTGAAATTAAATTTTGGAAAAATGAGACTAATATGTTAAAGTAAGAATTTCATGCAAACAAAAATCTTCCACCTGTTTGGCTTCTGGAATTACAGTCTAATAACAATATTTCATGCAATTCAGTTAAATCTCATCTCTATTCTATAAAATAAAGAATTAACTTCACAGGTAAGCTAAAACATTTGTCTTTTTATATTTTAGATTTTCAGCAAAATTAATACACTCTGGGGTTTGGGGGGGGGGGCGTTTTGATTGATAGGTTTGGGGTTGGTTTTTTTTTATTATTTTTTAGAAACTGACAGTTTTCAAATATTCAATGTCTACTAATTGAACAAGGAAACTGGAAAATGGCTACCTGAAGAATTTTGGGTTGTAGATTACATTAACACCAGTATAATAGGACAGTGATCATAATGTTAGAGAATTTTGCCCCAGAATTCCTGCAATTATGAGTATGAACAGCTATTTATGTAAGAATTGCATAATTTTTAAGACTTTAAAGGGAAAAATGCTTCAGGATACATACAGGTCACAATTTCACTGCATTTAATGGGACTTTCTACATAGAACTCAAACTTTGATTCAGTGTTTTTAAGAATGTGTAAGGGACAAGAAACAAAATGTGACCTCATCTTCAAATAATCCCAGCATCTTTTCTAGATTTGTAGCATTTTGATGGTCTAACAAGATAAGCAGAAACTGTTGCAAAGGATGCCAGTAAACAAATTCTACAAACGTGATAGCTTAGTGTATCTTCTCAGAGTTTACAAAATAAACTAATTGTATAGAAATGTTTAAATTCATAATCAAAGAATGACAAGTAATTACTGACATTCCCAGAAGATGAGAGAATTCTCTATTACATTATATGATTAACAAATCTGATTTATTGAGGTTTTGTGCTTTTCAACAGCTTTTGTGACAAGAAAAAGAGTATAAGATGACTGCATTTTGGAGGAAGTTTTTGGATAGTGATAATATTGTAAACACTGATGTCTGGAGCTACCAGAGTCTTCTTACACTTGGGTGCAACAGCTTTGAAAGTCAAAAATACTGAAAAGTTTGAAGATACTATCTAAATTATACCTTTATGTATAAACAATTACATTGTCCCTGTTCAAGTGGTACGTCTTATATTTTTCCATAACTCTGGAACCTGATATGCTGACTGTTTAGACATGTCTGAAAATTGTTGCTTGAGCTTATTGGAAAAAAAACCCAAGGAAAAAATTAGGTCTTCTAAGTCAACCCAAGAGGTTTTCTTAAGGTTTATTTTCTTTTGGTTTTGTTTCTCTGTAGAAAATAAACTTTTCATTGAGTTCTTTTTAAATTATTATTTACAAAATTNTTTTTTTTTTTTTTTTGATTTGGAAGCAATAAGCCAATCTTTTTTATTTTGAAAATAATAGTGAAATAAGTTCTTTAATTTTTCTTCTGTTTTCACTAACAAAGACAACAAACGCTGTGGAAAAATTCTTTGTTCAAAACCAGTCTGCTCTAGCATTTATAAAAGTCAATAAAAATAGTTCCTTTTGGATTCAGACCAGACTTTTGTGGTACAGATTCCCATTTAATAATTCTAGCATCTTTCAGAAGTCCCTTATGGCTTAAACTATTCGCAGCTTATTATTAGTCTATTCTTTCTCTATTGACATCTTCTATATCAAAACATACATCACCCATTAGTGTTACTATCCAAAGCACAAACACAGTAAATATGAGAAAATATTTATCCAATTGAAATTAAACATCATGACAACATTTTAATTGCAGACCAGAATGTTCTGAAAAGCAAGAATCTTTTTCACTAGCTGATATTCCTGAGAATCATATCCAGATCCCATATTTCCCAACATGAAACATGAAGGACAGGATTCAGAATCTTCATTTCTCCATGTAAGCATATATAGGCTTACATGAACACTCTATTCAAAACCTCAGCTAACAGCTGGAACTAATTGCTGCCAGCCTTGAGAATTAGATTTTCAAAGGATATAGTTCTCTGCTTTTCATAATTCTTAGTGTTTTCTTACATTTTTCCTTCAAATAATAGGTCATTGCATCAGGAATGCAGCAATTTCTGTTGTTTCCTCATATCTGATTTTTGGTTGCAAATCTCCTATTTGTACTTCATAAACAAATAAACCTTTTTCCCTAGATTTTTTTGGGGCCTTCTGTGATTGCAAAATTGGAGAAATGCTTTTTATTGATGTTGAACCTTGGCATCCACAATTAGCAACCATGTCATCTCTTTGGTATGTGCTTATGAGTTTAGTATATTTGGTAATACCAATGGTACCTACTGGGGAAAACAGGAATCTTTTGCTAAGACATTGTATAAAAATATTTTTGTGACAAGGGGCCAACAGCTTGAGATGGACCTACTTAAATTTTTCTTTGGAGCAAGAACATCAGCACATAAAATTTTTTCTGTCTCCAGACTATATTCCATTAGAGAAACAAAGTAATATAGTTGGATGATGAAAATCATAACACAGAATTTAAGTCTTTAGGATGAGTCAAAGTAAATCCATGCCTCAGAAAAAAACCACCACTGCACAGAGGAAAAGGAGAAAGAATAGAGGTTGACCTTTCTCCATTCTGGCTTCGCAGCTGAGCAGCTCTTTACAACTCCTGAATCACCACCCTGTGAAGAGCAGAAAAGTTGCCTTTTAACACACACCTCTGGGACTTCATCAAGTTTGGTCTCTGCTGCAGGCAGATTTTTAGGAGCTTCCTGCTTTTCTTCCTCATTGCATTGCAACATGGGCTTGCTTGGTTTGAGACCTCTTACACGCATTCAAATTCTAGGAGGTTCTCTAATCTGAGTACTTGGGTTAATCTGGAAGAATGACTTAATTCTACCTTTCAGACAGTCCAGTCTGACTCTGTGTTATGCGCAAAGTTAGGAACACATATATGTTCTTACTTACCAAAATATCATGAGATAACTCACAATGTAACAGAAGGTGGAGAGCTCAAAAACTTTAGGAGTAGAAAAACCAAAGTGTTATTTTTTGTTAGACGGTGCAATTGCATGACACAGTAACACAGCACACTAAGCTTTTAGATGAAATTATTATTGCCCTGCTGCTACTGTAGCAACAAGTCTTAAAAAACTTTTGATTGAAACAGTAAATCCAGAAGAATGTGATGCATTAAACCCCAANCGACCACTTTATTTAAGCTGTCGCTCTGCCTTTATATATTGCTAAACATTTTCTCTTTGCTCATGTGTCCAGAATCTGGTGACCTAGAAGATACCCCACAAGTATTTTTTTTTTAACTTACAGAGATGATTTGCAACCTCAAACCTTGTATATTTGAAAGGACAGCTTTAAACTACAGATTCTGATATTTTGGAGGTTTCAAGTACAATGCTCCACGCTTCATTTTGAAAAATGGATGGCAAATCTGCCATAGACAGATTGCTATGTTGAAGTAATTTTTTACAGAAGTGGAGACCTGAGTTTCTGCTCATAGGACAAAGGATGATAGTAGTTTACAGAAGAGATCATGTGTTTTACAGTTTTTCTGGAGATTTGCACTTATCACTCCAGAAATCACAATCTAAAAAGTAAGTACTCTCTCACTCTTGGTTAAGCAAGACATTCCAGGTGAAGTTACAGCAATTCACACTGCAAGGGATCACAACTCAGCACAAATGGATAGGTGCAGGTTCTGGAGGTTTTAACTCTGTCATCCTACTGCACTGTGAAGGTCAGGGCGGACCAGCACAGGCTGAGGAAAACACTTAACTGCACTTGTTATTCAAGAGGGATTTAACTGAAAATATTCCTTACAAGAATGGACAACTAAAAGCAAATCTTGCAAGAAAAATTGGATCCAGTGCCCTGGAGATAACTTCCAAAACAGCGAGTGATAGTTTTAGGTTGCATTTAGGGGTTTAGATACATAAGGTACCTACAACTTCCTCTCCTGATTGCTCCTGAGACTGCAAGTATTTGAAACCACATGTAACTAGCATGTTGAGAACAGCTCAGCTGGTGTCAGCAGGGCTTCCTAGCAGTGTATGGAGACATTAGGTGCATAAGCCTTTGCAGGGTCAGAACGTGCATTTCCCTGCTCTCTCTACAAACCCAAAGAGAGCTAATTTGTGGCCCAAGTGGCAAAAAGTATTACCGAGGTAGTGTTATACAGTAAATGGTGATTTTTTTTAAATAGAATTCTAAAGAAAAACAGTGGTAAAAAAGGACACTTAGGGTCAGCCAGTTTGGTTCCATCAGTTTACTTGAAATGGATGTGCTCACGGAAGTTCAGGATTGCTAAAAAAAAAAAATTGTATTAATACTGGGAAACTACACTATTTTTAATTATGCAATTCAGCATTTATATATCATTAGCATTCATGATTTCAGATGAAGCTGATAGTTTTTTGGATGGTTTTCTTTTCTCACATGTTCTGGATGTGTTTGACATATTCAGAAATTTAAGAACATACTCAAGGCAGCTGTCTACATAGGGTACTGCAAAAATTTCAAGGAGAAGGAAAAAAATCAAACTGGTATGGTTTCCTTCCCCACCCCCCCTGCCCACCAATCCTAGTGCATTTATTTTTTTTCCCTTTAGTTGATTTTTTACCTCTGGCTATAGCTATTTTTACCTTAAGCTTGAACTTTTCAGTCCAAAATAACTCCTAATGGCATGCTACAATTTTGGGTCATGTCCGAGCACTATTTCAGATACCTATATCAGGCAGTATCAGTGACATAATTTTTCTTTTCTTCTTTGTTGGGGAAAGAGTGTGGGGTTAGAAAATTATATCCTGAACTGTATGAGGTATATTTAATTTAAGGTTCTGACTGCATCATTGACAAATATTTCTGAAGAGAAAATCAGTACAGCAATTTTTTTTAATTAATCAAGTTTGAGACGAGCAATAAATCTGTTATTTCTTTTCCTCTTAGAATCCTTCCACTGTTACAATAGGGTAATGTATTTACTGACTTGAAATTAGTTTCTGCCTACTATTGACTGCTTTGCACTCTCCAGCACTGTGAAACAATTGTGAAATTAAAGAAGACCAAATACAGAATGGCAAGTTCCTTGAGTGACCTAAGTGCATCACAGATCCTTTGTTTCTCTTCCTCCACTGGCTTGTGCAATCACAAATTTGGAAATTTTCTGACCCATAGAAATGCATTTTATTTGAGCAGTCTCTGACTGTTGGCCTTCACACAGATGTGAGAGGAACAAACTTAGCAGGAGTTCAAGGCCAGAAAAATTAAAGGTTTTTCCTGGATTGTTTTTTTCTTTTTTTCCCCCCATATCAGCACAAAGGTACTCAGCCACACTTGAGAGTGTCCCTTTTTTACTTTGACGAGAATATTGGAACTGTTGTAAGTTATGGATCTTTGATTAATTAAGTCAGAAGCAGCATACTATGCATTCCTTTCAAACTAGGACATAAATAATTTTATTTACTGCAGTTGAAGTTCTGGCCTTGTATATTTATAGATTCCTTCTGGATTACTTCAGTAAGAGCTGTAATTTCTGTGGCTAAGAACCTGCTTTCAAAAAACTTTGAGTGTGCATGCACATACATGTACCTATTCCCCTGCTAATGAGGAAACACTATCTCAAATATAAGTGTAGCTTGGGATAAGTTTTTTGTCCCATCAACATACAAGACTGATACCATAGGAAAATTATTTTCTTCTCCAGCTGTGTGTATTATGGAAGTTATTTTTGTGATCAAGCTCAATGGATGCAAAACAATTGTTTGAACCTGCCTTATAGGAAAATTAGTTTTTAGC
>WBMY01009986.1:100342-111398 GCA_013397315.1 Donacobius atricapilla | reverse complement strand
TTTTTTTTTTTTTTTTTTTTTGTAGTGGACTTTTAAGCAACATTTTGGCAAGAGACTGAAACCTGCTTCAGATATTGACACCAGAAATTAAGTATCAGCCAATTATGGGTCCATTTGGAGCATCTTTCCTGAATGGGATTGCCTACATTAACTTTCATAATTGAGAAATTCTAATACAGGATGATTCTCTTGGCCCTGGAAGTCAAGACTTCATTTACCTCATAGCTGTGCAAATACATAAACAGGGACGCTTTCTTCATTGGAGATGTTGCAATTTCATTATGTATGGTGAAAGTCATCACATTTAACTCTGAGAGGGTGTGATACATTTTGTCATTCACAATAGGAAATTCCAAACTTACAGGATCAAAATCCTGAGTACACTATCTCAGCAATATATAATCCAACCGTAATTTTTCAAAAATAAGAAAACCAAAGTTCATCTGATAATGAATTTCCTTTTGGAAATGTATTAGCAAGAGTCACATAAATGCTCTTGATGATTAGTTGTGCTAGATCTAATGCAAGTTGCTATAATATCAACCAGATATTTTATAAACAAAAAAAAAAAAAAAAAAAAGGAAGAACAAGTGTTTTCAGCCAACCTTGTAGGTAACACTTATTTTCATGAAAAGCTTTTCTAAGATTTGGATTTCCATTATGATAATATGAATGTCACAGTAAAGACAATTTTCAAGAATGACATCTTTTTCCACTTATCATTGAATATTCTGCAGATGGAAGGACAGGGATATGAGATTTGTGTATTTTCTCAAAGTGAACTTCCAGATTCAGAGATATTCAGAGTTATACAGGAATAAACCTCCCTATATAATGTGAGATTGTAATTGCACTTTTAAACCCTCAGCAAGGAAGAAAAGTAAATTATTTCTTTGCTGGCACTAGCTTTGAGCACGTTCTTCTCTGCCTCTGTAGTATGGAGGACAGATTGTTTAAGTTGTTTAAGCTTCTTCGTAGCAGTTTAGTGTTTGATTCTCCTCCTCCAGCCCTGCTTTTACTTGCAGGCCAAGTGAGGGGCAGCCTGTCCAACAGAGGAGAAGGCCTTGATTTGAGAGCGTGGATTATGACATGAATAGATGGCTCCTTCACAGGAGTAAGGCTGGGAATTACTGAAATAGGAAGGGGTGCCTCCATCCTCGGGACACACCGACTGCTCATTTTGAGCCACATGCTGACAGTGCTCCTGCATAGGCTCCACTGCTTTACTCACTGCGGCTGCCAGCAGCAGACTTTTATGCACCTTCATCTGTCTTTGGCAGGAATTTTCCAAGGATATATGAACCATTGGGGGAGTAAATAAAGATAATTTTTGTCTCATAGCAGATGCTTCACAGAACAATAAAAGGGAGACATGTTGCCAGTTATAAACAAAAAATTTCAGGTGTGAGCAGTTTAGACGACATGATTTTCTTGCATGAAGTTTTGACTGTAGAGAAAAAAAAAGTAAAAAATAATGTAATTTCATAAAAAAAAATAATTTACTAGATAGGAAGGTCATAATTTTAAATAAGCCATGAGACTACACAGTATTTTTTTGAGAAGCAGTAGCAAAGTTTTATAAATGTAAGCTCAGATTCCATAACGGAAATTTATGAAAGGATTCAGTCATAACAACAAACAGAAAAAAAATAAGAGAGTATCTGGTTAAGGAAGGAAAATTAGTAGTCTGTTAATTCTCTAAATCCAGGGATGCTTTAGAATTAATATAAATTTCTTGTTGTCAATCATTACAGAGACTTGATATGAAGTATTCTCTCTTTGATAAAAAAAATGTGACCTAAAACCTAATTTCACTGTGCTTGACAATGAAATTTGACATTTTACCATTTTCCCACCTGTTAATGTTAACACACTGATATCTTCTCCCATAGTAATGGCTAGGAGAAAACCACTGTGTCAGAAGTGGAAACAAACAAAGTGGTCATGATCCTTTCTTCTCTTTCAGGGTCTGCTGTCTGCTGTATCAGACTGCTCAAGTTTTCTAGAGGAAGCTTGAGAATCTTTTCTCATCATATCCCTTAGCATTCTCCATTGCAAATGAAAGTGTCATTTTTTCATAAATATTTACAAAGTTTCCGCAGCTGTGTGGGCTGAAAATATAAGATTAAAAATGAGTCAAAATTATGTGTCAATAGTGTATAGCTTGGTTTTGAATGATTCAGCAAAAAATACAGGACAACACATTAAAGGAAAAAAAAGATATTTCATAGTATTTGATGTTTTTATAATGTGATGAAAGATAACACTGTTTAAAAAAACTCTTGCTGAATCAGACTGTTCTATTTGCACATAGAAATTACCAGAAGGGTTTTGTCCTCAAAGGGATTATGGAGTATTTTAAAAACATTTGGCAATTGGTTTTGTTTCTTATCAGATGGGTGACAATTTGGATTACCTAAAGGATTAAAAAAGAAAATAAAAAGGGTAAGAAATCTCCATTATTAATGTATGTATTTTTATATGTCACGCTGTATGATACTAAGTAAGGAAAGGCACAGCTGGATCTATATGTATCATTTGGATTTTATCAAATTCCTGGTTTAAGGATCTACATATGAAGCAAAGTTTGATGTACTGTGAAGCTGAAATGCATATTTGTGTGAAAAAAAAAATTATGAAATTAATGAGATCAATAATTGAATTTGAGCTCACAAAATCTACTAATAATGATTTGATGTAATCATTATATTTTTTAATTTTATTTTTCCTCTGATTTCATTGTTTTTAAAGATTCTTACCCACCTGGGGGTCCAAAATGATACAAGGTGATCTGCAAGGCAAATACTATTTGCAAGGAGTGAATATGAAATGCTAAAAAATAAATCTTCTCATTTTGTTTCCTACTAGCAAATTAAACTACATGACATCTACTACTACCTATGAAGATAAAGGGTGTTTTCAAGGTGTTACATCAGAAAAAAACTAATACTCACATACCTATAGGGCCTTTTGAGTGAAATAATGCCTTTACAGTTTTAAGACGTTTCTTTAGAGCAACGGATCTGAAAGTTCCTGAAATAGAGCAGTGTCTCACGCTGTCAGACTGCTACAGCTTGGCCATAAAAGCAAGCGTTGCACATCCTTGCATGGCATTGGCACATGCTGAAACAATTTTTGAAGGACTGTTACAGGTAGTCGGAATCAAGCTGATCAAGTTTTAAACTGAGCTGTCTCACTGTGCTTGAATTTGTACCCGCCGGGAGCTAGATGGCACAACTGATGCTGTGTGAGAAGAAGGGAAGGGGACTAGTATTTATGAAATCAAAAGGGTTATAATTGTCATATTTTAGGTTTGGGGAGTTTTGTGTGTTGTTTTTTTCGATTTTGTTTGTTTGTTTGTTTTTAGAGTTTTTTCCCCCTATAAACTAGTGTTACAGTAGTCTAAAAAACACAAACAAACAAACAAACAAACAAAACCCAAAAAACACCCAAAAAAGCACAGGCCCAAAAACAAAATAAAGCAAAGTAAATCAAACCAAACCAGAACAACCACTACAAATCTTCTGTATGAGGCAATACCAGGAAGTCTGGTCCTTTAAACAATACCTTTTTCTATAATATGTTTGAGCTACAATTTACCAGAGTAAAATGTTCCTATAGATTTTGGGATGACCAAACTTTTCTGTGCAAAGAAATTGATGAGTTAAACTGTGGTCTATGAAAACATGTAACTACATATAATTTTGCAGACATTTAATCACAGTTTTCTGTAGATGTAATGAATTTTTCCTTTGCTCAGCCTTTGAACAGGGAAAAACAACAGCACATTTATCACTCTATTTAAAATAGACAGTTATATGCACAACAGTTAATCATATTCCAGTGCTGCTTTAGCAGGTCTTTTTCAGTCGCTAATTAAGAAATTGTTCATATGATTAACAGACAAATCTATTTCTACAGTTGTTATTTTCTAAATACCACTACACTGCAATAGCCGTCAGTTATCACAGATTTCTTCAGCTTTAACAGCGTTACATTTTTATATCTGTGATAGCAGTTAAAAATACTGGTGTTTAGAGAGTGGATTTTATTAGTGGTAGGAAAATTCTGAATTATCATTAATTAATTAATTTTGCAATTGGGTTTATTGTGTGTAATTAAATAAAAGCTTGAAGTCTCAAATACATATACAGAAATACATAAAATCTTCAGAATTTTCCCATTGGCAAGAATAATGAAACTTTCAAACTCCTCATGAAAATCAAATACATGTTGATCAAACTAAAAAATACCCTTCTTACTTATTGAATTGATAAAAATTTCTTCTTATCATCCAAACACCATTAAACTACATTTTATGTAAAGAGTTGTACGCTGAAGGAATTATAATTGCATGACAGTCTGTGGTGGAAGTTCCAAGAAATACTTTTCCTGTGATACAATTGTTAAAATCCAATTTTCTTTGCAAATCCATTAAGTTAAAGTTATGTTTCATCATGTGAAATTATGTATAATTGGAGATTAGCTGACATTTGAAGAAAATGAGTATCTGAGTACCTGCTTCCAGGAAGAAGTGGATCATATTAGGAGAATTCAGCTGAATTTTAGTTGAAGTAAAATTAAGTATTTTCATCTTATTCAAACACAGAAGTAATACAGCTTTCTGAAAGCCTGTGAACTTCCTAAAATATTAAAAAACTAAATAAAACTTTTCTTAAATTTGCCTACAAACCTCCCAGTTCATATTTTAAGAAAGAACAGAGCTGGCTAAATATTGTCAAAATATCACTAATCAGGTTACGTATGTTAAGGCTGCAGCTAAGCACTTGGAAGGTTAAAATCCACCTCCCATGTTTTTGTAGTAACACTAGATTTATTTAAAGTCAAATATTATATCAAGAAAATGACTGAGCTCTTGGTTTTCCTGTTGGACAGTATTTGTTCATGAAATTTAATTAATCTTGCCACAAGGCAAGTGATTATATTTAAATCTACACTTATTTTAGTTTAAAGAGACCTTATTGATATGATATTCATTTGAGACTGATAGTAATATCTCATTTTAATTACTGTAGGAAAAGTTTGAGATTTTAACATTGTGCAAAGAAAGACTGTCATTATGTACAGTGTAGACTTCTTTCTGTCTGATGTATGTAAAGCAAAGAGGGAACAGCATGTTCGGGTGAGCAAGATACTACCTGTCTGGGAACACTAGAGGTATTATTAAAAAGTGATTTCTATATGCTTCTGTACATGAAAATACCGATTAGACAATTTTTGGGGAAATGAAGGATCTAACTCAGCACATCCATAAATGGACAGTAGAGAATGGTTAAAGTTTGAGTAACAGCAAAAATGGAGGTAATAGGAAAATGGAAGTTGTGATCAATACAAAATTAATGTACTTTCAAAACTGAAGAACCGTCATTTCAGTAAAGAAAAAAGGAACACTTGATTTTAGAATGTCACTGTATTTCAGTATGATTGAATTTCTGAAGTGTTTTGAAGTCACATGTTTGGGAAATTCCTGGTATTCAAATAACTTGGAAATTCATCTACTTTATATCCTTGTTTGGATAGCACAGCTTAAAAGTTCCAAGGCCACTCAGTTCTAGTAAATAATTGTACAGATGAAGACATAATCTACTTCATACAATTACCGGTTATTTTGTTATCCACCAAATCTCTCAATCTATATATGATATTTGAAAAAGTTTTCTGAAAGAAAAACGTTCATTTGTTTTTTATCTTTCCTTCTGTCTTTAATTTGAAAATGGAAAGAAACACAAAACTTTGAGTGCAGCAGTGATTCATTCCTGTACATGGTTGCATGACATACAAATCAGTGAGGTGTTAATTTCTAATTTTCCTTAATTACAAGCTATAGTAGATTTGAAAGACGAGAAGAAGAGTTCTGATGAGGTAAATATTTCTGTCTCCATGAAAGTCTTCAGAATGGTAATTCTAGCTTATCTGTTCCCCCGGGCAATAATTACTGCAAAGGGACATCCTGGAGTAAAGGAAAAACATCTCAGCTCTTGCTAGCCTTGTGTTTATGATTAGTGGTCACAAACATCAACACCATATAGAAAACCATTCTTTTAACTGACCATGCAACCACTGTACACTGGTTGGCTGCAAAAGGCTGATTTTAGGCTTCTGAGTATTTCTATCTGGCATGGTAAACTTCCAATGATTGTGAAAGGCAAGCAAAGAAGAGTTTACAGGACACATTACTGTGACCCACACCGCAGTTTTGGTAGGTGTTGGAGGAACTGATGCATGGTTTCGGGGGAAAAGAGGATCTTGACTCTAAATATCACAGTTCGCTCAGTTTTTCATTATGCAAGTTTGCTTGAGGCTCAAAAACCTTCATTCAAGTAAGGGTAGTTCAAAGCTTACTAAATTCCAATTACGATAGCACACAACTGTAAACTTATTTAGCATGTATGATGCTAACACGGCTGCTTTAAAGTGAAGAACTATGACAAATTTCTCTATGTACTGTCAAAAAAGAAACCACTTAGTGATTATTTTTCATTCTGCTCAGGAGAAAATAATGCAAAACAAACAACTGAGAACTGTCATTGATCTCAAACCACATCCGTTGCATATTGTGATGGCTACAAATTCTTTTGATTCAGGTATTCCTTTGCCTAAAAATGACATTTCTAAAGCAAAAATTTTCTAAATATTTTTTAGATTAAAAATATTACAAAGAGAAATGACATTATGAACACATATTATATAAAAATAGTAGTTAAAATACACAAAATCACATTATGTTATGCTCAGATATTTCTTCAACACAGAACTATCAAACTCCTTTTGGAGTAGTTTTGTTTTCGTCTGTGATCACATATTGTTTGAAGATAACACAAACAATGATCTGCTGGTAGAGGAGATGACAGGATGAAGGACATTTTTTAACTTAATTAAGTGACTCTTGAATAAAGATTTAATAACCTCTGAAATAGTTTGGACCTGCTTCTAACGTCAAATTGATGAGGGCAAATAAGCATGACACATTCTTTTTGATATTTGCAAATAGCCAGATAGGATCAAAACATGGCCTAGTAGTTACACCAATGAAGAGGAGAGACTGCCTACTACTATCTTGCTTCTATATTTAATCAAAAAGCAGTCATATTTTACAGCAATTTCTTCTCTACAGTAATTGCTTCACCACTATTATTTGATATATCATAATACAAGCTTAAAGGTCTCAAAAGACAGTATTTGCTGGTCTCTGTACTCAGCATATGTGCTTGTGCTCATGCTATTGTGTCCAAAAAGTTCCATTTTCCCTTGCCTTGTATCTATGGAAATCACTGTCTGACCTCATCTTTTTTGAGGCTTTTTGTTTTGATTTCATTTTAGGACATTTTTGGAAAGTTATGTATGGCTCCACTATTTCTTAACAGATGTGTATGCAACATCCAGCTGCATTTCATCTTGGCTGTACTAAGGATTTCAAGGAAAAACTTCTACATCCATTATGCATGGCTATGTACTTCAGAATTTCTCTCTTAGATAATATTATATAGGAAATGGTGTGCAGCAGCCATCCTTGTCTGAATTCAATCATAGTGCTTGTAACATTTCCCATTAGAACCCATTAAAAAAAAAAATAGCCTACCCTTAGAAATATGAAACACTCTTTACATAGAAAAAAAAACCAAACCAGCAATATTCAAGGTAAAATATAAATTGAATTTGGAATTTTTCTAAGATAATATTTATCAGCAAAGTGATTTAGGTTAATTTTTCTTTGCTTTCCCCCTCACCTTCTTCAATTTTTTTTTTTTTTTTTGTCCTATACAATATACCACAANNNNTAAAATCTACCAGCAGCTGCTCACTCTTGAAGATGACATTTTATTTTTCCCTGTCTATGCAGAGCAGCTTGTTTACTGTGTTGCCAAAATGGGATGGATGAGACAGATAAAAGAAAATCATCACATTAAAATCATTTAACATTATTATTGGTTCATCATTTCTCCCTCGTTGACTATAACCTTCCAGTTATTGAACTTTATTTAATGTGTTTAGCAATGAACTTTAGAATGTGAACAGTTTGCTGAGGTTATCATAAAAATGGCAAAAAATGTCCATTCTAAATCATCCCTAAGTGAGGAACAATGGCAATAGAAAAAAATTAAGCTTGCAATATATGCATTTAATAATGTTTGCAGGGGAGTGTAACATCTTACACACCTCCACTGAATTTTTCCCAGTCCCCTTTAATTTTTAAACAAATGTATAACAGATCAGACCTGTTTCATTTTATGTGAGGAAAGGGAACAGAAAGGAAATAAGNAGTACTGGAATGGTCTGCCCAGGGAGGCGGTGGAGTCACCATCCCTGGATGTGTTTAAAAAAAGACTGGATGTGGCACTCAGTGCCATGGTTTAGTTCAGGTGTTAGGGCATGGGTTTGACTTGATTATCCTGGAGATCTCTTCCAACCTAGTGATTCTGTGATTCTGTGAAAAGAAGGCAAGGAAAGGCAAGGCAAAGCAAAGCAAAGCAAAGCAATGCAAGATGAGGAAATTTCTTGACCAAAAGAAACAGCCAGCAAAAAAAAAAAAAAAAGAATCAGAAAAAGCATGTACATTCTCTTCAGAACCTGAGAAATTAAAACAATAAAACTTAATGAATATTGTAGTGATACATATTTTTAATAGTTGTTAAGACTGTTAGGAATGTTATAATTATCAGTAATTACTCAGAAAGTGGTAAATGTATCCTTAACTTTGTAAATTAAGTTGCATATAGCTGTGCTGATTTCATATCTATCTCAAGACCTCATGCAATTTTTATTGAATTTTTAACCAGTATTGTTTGGATAGAATCCATTTGTCTCCATGGAAACAATCAAATTTGTTGATAGTATCATGTTATCTGCCAGTAATGAAATTAGCTGGTGTCTATAAGTCACTTTTGCTTATACGTGACCTCTATAGTAACAGCCATAACTCTCAGGATATCAGGTTTCACACCTTAGTGGTAGTGCTGGTGAGTGAATAACATCTGGGAAGGCATATGTTCAGAAATACTCATTTAAAGTTGCCTGTTTCTTCAACCGAAATTTGAATTAACAAATTTCCAAATTTGAGAAATGGCTGACTTACTTATGTATATCTGTTGCCTTCACAGGGCCCAGGCTAAAGCCAGGCTCAAGGTATTACAGGGAATGGACTTATATGAGGCTGGTGGCCTGGGTCCTTCAGGGCTTGAATTTAGGGCTAGTACCCTGTAATGTGTTTATGAATTATCGGAACACAGGAATCAAATACACAGTGAGTGAAATTGCTGATGATACTAAACTAGGAGAAACCGTGGACTTCTTTGGGAGTCAAGAGGCCTTACGGAAAGATCTAGATAGCTGGATAATCACCAGTTGAAAGCCACATATGAATCACAAGAAATTTAATCAGACCAAGTGCTGGATTCTCCATCTGAGATGAAATAATCCTGGTAATGCTTACAATCTGTGGAGGTAAGGTTGGAGAGCAGCCCGGCAGAAAGCGATCTGGGGGTTAGTTTCAATAGTCAGCAGTGCCCTGGCAGCCAGAAGGGCCACCCATGTCCTGGGGTGCATCGGGCACAGCATCACTGCTGGGCAAGGGAGGGGATTGTCCCCTCTGCTCTGCACTGTGGGACAACCTCATCTCGAGTGCTGCTTCATCAGGACAACAAACTACTAGAGTGTATCCAGAGGATGTCAATCAAGATGGTGAAAGGCAAGACTTGGGAAGAATATTTGAGGTACCTTGTCTTGTTCAGCCTGAGGAAGAGAAGGCTGAGGGGTGACCTCACTGCCATCTTCACCTACTCCAAGGGAGGCAGCAGAGCGGGAGGTGGTGATCTCTTTCTTTCTGGTGACCAGCCGTAGGAGTCAACAACAGGGGAACAGAGGAAGCTCAAATTAGACATTTGGAAAAGGCTTTTCAGTAAAAGGCTCAGTGGTTGCTGGAACAGAATACAGAGGGAAGTGTTCATGACACCAAATTTGTTAAAGTTCAAGGAACCTCTGGATGGCCATTTTAGCCACGTGAATTATTTTTAGGCAGTCCTGTAAGCAGCAGGAAGTTGGAATCAATGATCCCACTGGACCCCTTGCAACTTCAGATATTCTGTGGTTCTTTGATTCTAAAGCTAAAATTGAAAAACTAACCTGAAGACAAGCAAATACCTGAGTCTTTTATTAACTTATGTACAAAAGAACTTGACATTATGAAGGGTGAAAAGAAGGATATTTTCTCAACTTCTTTTGTCTTTAAGGAAATATATAAGAAAGATAGAGATCCTCCTTTTTCCTAGAAATATGGGATTTTTTTTTTCTCAATATTTGCATTACTAGCTCTGTTTCCTATGTTAGTATGTTTTGCAGATTGTCAGAGTGACATATAAACATTGATTCTATTTCACATGGCTCTGTTTAGAAAAGGCAATAATTGCACAAATGCATTTGCTAAAAGATATCCTCCAAACTACTTGCTGATAACAATAATAACAACAAAAGTAGCAGCTAAAAGCCCTCTGAAAAGCAGAAAAGTTTCTAGCGGTTTTGAGAATGCTAGAGAAATATGTTTGTTTTCTTAGCTGTTCTTGCAATTTTAAACCACACAGCAAAATATTCATTAAAGGAATTTTTTCTTCACATATTCTTGAAAACTGATAAAAGCTATTCTACTATTTGATCCTCTAACTTTCTGTCATACCAACTAGAAAGAATGCCCAATATTAAAAAAAACCCATACATTTTAAAGAAATATCATTAATTATTGCAAGGTACCAATAATCAGCTTTAATGAAGCCTACCCTCCCTGGAGCTAAAAATTCTGCCACAGTGAGGACAATATTTTTCATATTTTGAATGTGATTTTTCATTATCCTCTCAAAGCTGCACCTGAAAAAGTCATTAAATAATAATAAAAAAAATAGCATGAGATCTGGTTACATATAACACTTGAGCTTTTAAAAATACTTTTCACAAAACATTCTTTAAATTATATATTATTATTATTATTAATATATAATATATATGTCATGTTATAAATAGAAAAGAAGATTAAGTAGTTTGAGTGTAT
>WBMY01009986.1:75075-92079 GCA_013397315.1 Donacobius atricapilla | reverse complement strand
TGATGTTTTGTCTCTTTGCATTTGTTTTCGTGGAAAAGTAGATTGTTGCTAGGGAGGAGGGGGGTTGTTTTTGAGAGGGTTTTGTAGTTGGTTTTTGTTTGTTTACCTTTAGTGTATGTTAATAAATCTAACTGTTTCTATTTTTAAATTGAACCTGTTTTACTTTTCTTTTAATCCTATTCCACTAAAATGAAAATTCGGCGAATGTGATAACCACTACAAGTAGCATCATTTTAGGGTTCACATTCACAGACTAATATATAATACTATTAATATAAAGAAAAATATTTGAAACATTTTTGGCCTGGAGCATAATAATTTTTAGATCTCCTAAAAGAGGCTGATAGCTATGGGTTTTTTTACTTTCTCATTCTTTATGAACTATCCTCATCATTAGAACTGCTTTATAATTGAACTGTTAAATAAATACATTTGCTTTGACAGCTGCAGATTGATTGCACAATGCATCACTGAATTTTTAAAGATCCAGAAGATATTCTCACTCAGCAATGAGAGCTGTTTATGTGACTAGTATTTTACCCTTTTTATGTCATTTTATGACAACATATCATATCCAAATATTCAGACTTCTGAAAAATTAAGATCAATTTTTCAAAGGAAATTCAAGGATTAGCATGCAAGAGGAAATCAAAGAATGAAACTAAAAAAACCCCAAAAATTTAACTTTTAAAACACGCTTAGTTATGTGGCATTGGATGTGACAAAACAAGTTTCTGGAAGACTAAGACAGTAACAAATAAATCACAACATGAATGCAGACACTCTAGCTGTCCCTGGATCTCAGTATTTTACTTTTAAACTAGCCCCTTTTATCTCTTTATCCCTCTATTTTTCTGTACCTCTTTCTCCCTAAATGGCTTCAATTCCTCTCCTCCCCATCTCTGTCTCATCCACAAATCTTACCATAATAAGCCCTGTACAGTCAAAAAAATCCCATCTCCCTCACATCCCAAAGTGTGTCCTGTACCTCTTGTAATGGCATCCCATGTATGAGAAACACAGGCACAACCCAGTGAAGCTCTTGAGAACTTTTCTTCTGACTTGAACGGGTCTTTAAGCAATAATTTAAAAATGTAAAGAATAAAATGCTTCATATTCTGACACCATAGTGTATGGTAAGTTATGACCTAAAGGGAATTTTTGCATTCAGGTAAGTGTGTAACAGAAGCCCCAGCTAGGGAAATTGTCATAAATGTAATTGTAATGCTGAAGGGCCATTAACTGTGAGTGGCGTGGCTTGCCTGCTCTAATGTTTTGCTACTTATTGGTATGCTGGAGTGGGAGAATAACAATATGCTAAAGTAATTGAATAAACTGAATGTAATCAAATCACTGAGTTGCTATTATAGGTTTATACAATATTAGTGATGTATTTCAAAATATGATGCTTTCAATTTTTATTTTTCTCAATCCCCTAGCAAAGTAAAATAAAATCTGTGAAAATACAGAATTTATTAAGTTGGGAGAATTTTTTTTATAGTTTAAAAAAGAAATCTACTTTAAAACAAAAAAAATGGTTTAGAAAAAAGCTGAAAAGACATGTCTTTGAACTTCAGATACTGATTATTTAACAAAGTTGCTATAATCTAGAAATCATTTATATAATTTTGGATTTGGGGGTTTTGGGGGCTCTTGAGCAAATTCACCTTGAAAATTCTTCCTCAGTTTTGCATGCCAAAAGAAAAAATAGAAAGGTGGATGTAGAAAGGACTGCCCCAAAATACATCTGTTTAGCAATGAAAGAAATTATTAATGATGAAATTCACATACATTATTGTAATCTGCCAAATCACACAAGATGACAGAAAAGAATTCATGCCTTACATGACTAGGTGTAAACTAAGCTGTTGCTGTTGAACAATCTACCTTTACTCAGACAGCAACGCTTATATTTTCTGGAAGCACTATTCAGGTGTTATGTAACAAAAAGTCTGCTTACTTCAAGTTATGTAGCAAAAATTGTTTGATTCTTTCACCTTTTAATGATGTAGTCTGTCATTTCTTAAGAATAGAAACAAAACAACAAACACAAACATAATGTTTTCGTCAAGCTATTATCTTCTCTTTATTCAGTCCTTCAATAATGAACATCTTTGTACATAGATGGTGGTAAATTTTGCTCATGAAATATGACAGGAAATTTTTCTGCAGATCTTTTTTTTATATATGTCTCAAGGTGCTAATACAAATATGTAAAATATTAATATTCTTCTGTTAGAAAAAAAGTGCATCAGAAATTTTAAGCAACTTTTTTTGTAACACAAGACATTCATTTTGGTTTGGGCTAAAAAATATTGAATAATGATAAACTATTTGAAATCTCTGTTCTGATTATTTATACTCATTAACAGTCATTTTTGCTTAGCTGACTACCGCTCTACCTCAAAAAGCTAAAAACCCTACAATTTTCATTATTTGACTGAATGATATTCTCTTTTACAATTTCACATGTGGAAGCATTTTTACTAAGAAGAGAAAAGACTGTCATCTTTCTTTGTGAATCTTGATATGATTATTTGTTCACAATGACAGTTTCCATTTCTTTGGTTTTTGCTTTTTTGGGTTTCTCTTTTCTCTTTTGAACTGTCAGCATAAAAAAAAAATGAAGTATATGCTTTCTTCTCTAAGTGCATTTGATGTTGGTACTTTCTTGTTGTGTTACATGGAAATAATACTTAAGATTATGAATAAATCTAAGCATGTCTGTTGAAAAGGGAAGGCTTTGCAAGTTAAATAATGCAGGAGAAGACTTTCCTCATAAAGGTCTCACAAAATACCATTTAAGTTCATATTCACTGATCTTCAGCTCTTTCACCTGGTAGACAGGTAAAAAAAGAAGGGTGTGAGGGAGTGAGTGATAACAACTCTTCTCTCAAGAGCTTTGTCTCTGCAATCAATACTCAAGCACCTCTATGCTTGTACTGTGGCTGTTAGTTTTGCATTATTGGCTACTGCTGCTGTCAGTGGAGTTAAATTGACTAGAACTTCAGAAATTCCAACTTGAGCCACAGCAAGAATCCAGCTCTATGCTACTCTAACAATTCTTGAAAGACTTTGGTAGGCTCTGAGGAGAGGGAGAACACTGCAGTCTCTGGATTTCTTTTAGGATTTGAGTTAACATTTGAACAAAATAATCACACACTGCCATCCAGCAGGCACCAGGTTTGATAGTTCAGATCATTAAAAGTAAAAATATTTTCATTGTGATCTTTAATTGCAAGGCAAGTAGCTGACATCTGCTTCCAACCTAGGAGCCATAAATTAACCTTGGCAGCTTCACAGATAACACTTGCTCTGTTTACTACAGGGTTCTAAGTCTTTGCCATCTGAGTCATACACCCAGCTTCTTTGCATCCTGACATGTTAATATTGATTGCTGTTCTCTGCTTTCTATTAGGAATGTTTATTGTTGCCAAGAACCTACTGAAATCCAATTTTTTTGGCAATTATTATGCCTGCATTGGTCTGCAGGACCATTATTATGTCCTGCATTATGTCTGCAGGATTCCACTTACTGGATTTCAATATCACTTGATTTATGGCCATAATGTTTTTGCAAATCAGCCACATGAATTGGAATCTGTACAATCCTGGGTGAATTGGCAGATTGCCTAAAGCATCACCTCTATCTTTTCTTTCATTTTTTTTTCTCCTTTACTTCTATAACTGTTTCTCCAGCTGCTCAATATTCAATAACAGTAACAATTCAGCTTGTTTTTTCAGACTTTATCCTTTCTCTCCCTGAGAAAACATTAAAAAGCAGAAAAAGGCTTGTGTAAACATAAATCATGGTCTTTGACATTTGACTTCCTGTCAGACGTTGCAGCAAAGGAAAATCCTTCAACTTACAAAGGTCTACCCATATTATGGTCTAAAATTTTGACAGAATGATCACACTAGTAGTCTAGAATTCTGGACTCTGCATCCTCCAACAACTACAGTGCATTTTCCAGAGAAATATTAAAGTTTAACCTTTTGCATTTGATTTTTCTTTTATGTGTGTAGCATTTTTCACTTGTCTTTGCTATTTCATATTAGTGATTTCAATGAGTTTTGGAAATTTACTAAGATCAGTTTCAACTGCAACTGAAATTTCTTTCTAGATCCTTGAAACTACTTTCAATACAAATTACCTATACAGACAAAGAGATAAGGTAGATAGATAGATAGATAGATAGATAGATAGATAGATAGATAGATACAGTTGATATATATGTATAGATAGATATAGATGATATAGATATAGATGATATAGATTAGATAGATATAGATATAGATATAAGTAGAGTTACAGGTGTAGATAGAGACATATGTAGATATATATAGAAATTTAGATATATATAATAGACATGTATTCTTTTCTATCATCCAAATCACTAACCAGAACTACACACTGTGTGCATTCGTATGAGACTAATGAATGTTACTCAGTTGTTCATGGAGCTGAGCTCAGTAATATGGATTGTATGATAGGTACCTTTGTTCCATGTTTCCCAAATTCGCTTCACACAAAGATTAATGTTTCTGTGGTTCTATAGAGATGTGAAACTGTTCAAAAAGCTGAATTTTTTCTATGCCAACCTTCTTCCCTTCTAAAAAGCCTCAACCAAATAAAAAACAAAAAAACCTCACCAAACCAGACATAGATACCTGGCAATACCAGGTGATAGGTAGGTGAGCTACCATAGATATTCAAGTGGAAAACTTGAGGCAGGTAGAGGATTAGGTCAGGTAAGACAACTAAAGTGGATGTATCTTAACAAATAGGCCATGAGAGAATTTTTCCACAGGTCCTGTGAGACCTGGAACATGCCATTGCAAGGCCCCTCTTGAGAACGTTTGGCTGATCATGGTGACTGGTAAAATGCTCAAAGACTGGAGGAAACAAAATACAAGCTCCCTTCGAGAAAGTTGAGGGGACCCAAGCAATAAAAGACCAGTCAGCTTCACCTTGGACTCTGTGAAGCTGAGAGAGCAGCTAATTCTTAAAAAGACTTTTTAGAACATGTAGGAGTTCAGAAACAGTCCCCAAGGAGAAGCCATCCTTGATCTACTAGATAAATTCCTTTGTGGAAGAAACTGTCTTTTGCAGTAACTCTTTACCTCTTACTGTCTGATTGGACTTTGCTGGGGTTTGCGAAACTGTCCCCCATGGGATCATCATAGAGAGATTGTTGATATACAGGACGGATAAATGACAGAAAACTGATGAATTATCAGGCCTGAAGGGTGGTGATTACTGGCTAAGAGTCTTGCTGGGGGGATTAGCTGTGTCCCTTAGTGGACAAATAGAATCCAGACCTGTTAAATATATTTAACAACCTAGATAATAGGGTAGGGTGTACTCCCAGCAGGCAACAGCAAGCTGGGAGGAGTAGATGGCTGGTAGACCCAAGAGTTGTACCCCTGCCATTCAGAGAGACGTTCACAGGCTGGAAAAATCAACGGGCATGAAGGGACCCCATGAAGTTCAGCAAATGGAAATGGGGAGGACCAGCCCTATGCACCATTATATGCTGCAGGCTGGCCAGGTGGAAAGCAGCTGCAAAGAAAAGTATCTGGGATTTGGGAGAATATGAGGTTGAACATGAACCAGCCACATGCCCTTGTCACAAAAAAGAAAAATTATATCCTCAGCTATAGTAGAAGTATTTTCAACAGGTCTGAGGGAGGTCTGGTACTTTCCATTTACCTGGAGTGCTATGTTCAGCAGGTCTGTGTTTTTCCTATGGGACAAATCTAAGAAACTTCAATGAAGAATCACAAGGATGATTAAGGGGTTCTAAGATCTCTCCTATGAAGAAAGAGTAAAAGAGCTCTACTATTTAGTCTAGGGAACAGAAGCCTCAGGGGTATATTGTTAATGTACGTAAATACCTGGGAAGGATTCTGTGAAGAGAAGGCCAGGCTCTTTGCAATGATGCTCAGGGACAGGACAAGAGATAATGGGAACACACAGGAACACAAGATTCTGTCTGACCATCAGGAAACTCTTGCTTGCTGTGAGGGTGTCTGAACTAGAAGTTACTGACAGAGGTTGCAGAGTCTCCATCTTCAACCATACTAAAAAAACTACCTATATGTGATCCTGGGCAACTGGGTCTAGGTGTCCCGGTTTGACAAGATGAACACACTTCATAAGATCCCCTCCAACATTAACATTAACATTAACCATTCTGGAACATAATTACAGAGAAACAACTTTTGTTGAATTAAAAAAGCAGATTTTGCCAGGAAATTTTAAAATTATCCATCATGGATAACAGTGAATATGAAGTATCTTAGGATACAAAGGATAATCCTCACCCTAAAACCTGGGACAGACTTGTTTTCTGTTTTCTCCATATAGGTGAAATATATTAATTCTCCAATTCCCATTACTACATCAAGACTGTATTCCGGCTTTGAAGGTTTTGATGTAACTAACTGGTTTCCCTGCAAAAAAATAACATGATCAAAACTTCCAGACACCTCCCCATCAACCAGGAAAGACTAACTAAGCAGGAAAAAAGTAACAGCAAACACACAAAAAACTACCAAAAAAANTTAACCCCACCCCCAAGTAGAGCAATAGTAAATGTGTATAGGATTATCATAAATAGTGTTTATAAGGGACAGAGAAAGTGCCACCTAATGACATCATTGCTATACATTTATATGCCTCTTCTTTTTGTTCTGTTTCACTTTGAGCCTTGGGAGAAGATCTAATGTAAAGTAGCAGAGAGCAATAGTTGTATTCATGCAAAAATTGCATCTTAAACTCTGTCTGACTATTGTATATATTTATTTAAAGCATATTGTTGAGTTCTGAGTTTTTCCTCCTGGCCCTTTCCAGTTGTTATTTACAGACTCAAGAGTGCTGTATCTTTTTGCAATGAAAAATGCTATGTTAAGTCTTGAACAGGCTTCTGTTAGCAGTCAGACCTAGCTTATTATTTTGTAACTAGACCAAATTTAGCTATACAAAGTTAGTAAAAATAATGTCAGCATATAAAGTATGTATATTCAAATATAACATGCATAGTTACCAATAATTTTTCCTTTTCTCTTCTACATTCTGCCATCCTGAAGCTTTGTAATGCTGTCAAATTTCATATATTCTAAATGTGAAATATTCCCAGAAGTAGATTACAGTGTTAAATTGTGTTTAATAAGATGAAGTTCAACTCAAGGGAGGAAAAATATAGGATAAAATTGTTTCATTTGTTTGAAAACCAAACTCAAACTGTATATATGTCATATTGGCACATTTTTTAAATAGAAGACAAATGAAAAATGTATATATGGCACTACAAATTTGCATCCTTCTTTACAGAGAGTAAAAGTAGATATTTACTGCTCTCAGCAGCTTGCTCTGTCAAACCTGTATTTGGGATACACCTAAGGATTACAGGTATAAGAGGACAGACCTATAAATACTGCCGAGTATTTATAAGGTGTATGGATACATGAATGTGTTGGTGGACACCTAAATCTATTCCTGATGGTACAAATATTGTCTCTTCATGCCACTAATGCTGCTGGATGCCATCCACTGAATGCCACTAATAAATTCCTTGATTATTTTGCAGGTTGAATAAGACTTTCAAAATCAAGGGTGCAGAGCCTCAGACTCCAGGCTGTTTATTTATTTACATAATATACACATTTTAGTGAGCCACTGTAGGCACTTGCTACTGTTAAAAAGGAAAATATTAAGACACAAAACAAAGATACTGGATACAACATGAAGCATGCGAAACAGGGTATTAAACAAAAAAGACCATTTCAGTAGTACAATGTGGTAGTCAAATATGAAAAAAAATCTTATAATCTTGAAAACATACCCATAGCTTTTAAAATAATGAATAATACAAGATTTTGGGGAATTTCCAGACTCTGATGGATCTTTACACTGGACTTGATTAATTATTCTTCCCTGGAAAAAAATTGCCATTTAGAAAAGTACTCAAGACAGGGCCTACTTTCAAGTATGCTTAACCTATGTTCTCATCTTTTTCTCAATTTCATCACATGTGAGACCATTACACATTATTAGACACTGACAAGTAATACCACTAATGAAATACATGAGTTTTCTTCTATTTGGAGTTTCTTTATTGAACACAGAACTCAGGAGAAATACAGCACCCGTAATGCAACCAATAACTGCTTCAAGACTCTGAGAGAAATCAAGGATCACTGTAGGGCTTACTTAAAAGGGAAACTTTTAAAACTGTTGCAGCAGCATGGCTGTGACTTGCCCTATACACCTCAGGGCTCCAGAATGCACTGAACCTACATGGGCTTCCTGCTGGTACACACTGCTGTCACTCTTCACCAACTTGGCTACAGAACTGTAACGGTCTGCCACAGCAAGGTTAAATAACACAAAAAAGGTGCTGAGAAATCAGTACAGAACTTGTGGTCATGTTTACTTCATGGTATCCCTTTTTTAAGTCTTTGAAAGTCTGTTTAGTCACTGTCCATCCATGATCACTGATGTCATTCTCAGAAATACCAATGATTACTGTTCTTAAAGGATGTAAATATTTTTCTCTGAATTACAGACCAAAACCAACCAAACATAAAACCCCAAATAGACCCAAAAATCCACCATACCACACAAACAAACAAACAAACAAACAAATGCAGAATAGAAAACTGGGAATCATATCAACAAATTAATAGTTTTAGTACTTTGAATTAGATTCCTAAATTACCTAAATGCATTGAGGTTGTGTCATTCTTCAATATGACATTCCAGAGATTTCACTTTTAACTTACTGCAGGTTGACAAGGACATATCCAAGATATTTTAGATCTCTTCAATATCGGTTGTATTGTAGCAATATTTTGGTACATTTACTTAGGGCTAAAATTTTCCTCTGGATTTCTGCAGCTCTATTCTGCTAACAGCACAGAGGAGCACTGAAGGAAGCAGAGTGTCACTTAGCCTTCAGAGTGCCTCTGCCTATAACTAAATGCAGAATCCCTATCCTTTTTCATTAAGACTTCCAATCCCAGCACTATTGTGTGACTTCTTCTGGGTTAGATCTTGTTTCAAATCAGAAGATGGCATATTTCTCTGTGTTATGGGGTTGCAGTAGACATACATAACAACAAATTCAGATTTGGATATTTAGCTAACAGATGCAGTGCTCACGGACACTTCATTTTGAGCTCAGTCTAATGAACTTGGTAAAAAATCCTGAATTTTTTCAGACTGCTGTTTCTTTCAGTTTCACTGACCATGAATATAGGACTAAGCATAGAAACCAAGAATCCAAAGCACATCTAAGTTACTTACTTAATTATCAGCCTCTCATTCCTCTAATTCTGCTGCTATTTCATTGCAGCCTTGGGACTGTATTTTTGTTCCAAAACACTATGAATCCAGGGCAGACACTGTACAGTGAACTACACTATAATACTAAATCACTTCCTTCACAGTGAACATAAAAAAACAATATTATCTATCAGAAATATAATTCAGGGATCGTATGCTACTTCCCATGTTAGTTCTGCTAAGCCAAAAGTAGCAGAAATGCACAAGAATTCACCCAAAGGTATGAAACCTGACTGTAAAAGCAGACTGAGTCCAGGAGTGCTCTCTTTAAGTTTTTCTCAAAACACTTTTAAAGACCTGTTTTGATATGCTGATTATAAGAATTAGTCAGAGTAGCTTTGTCAGAACTGTTTCTTTGACACTGAAATATAACATTCAGATTTCTCATATAGGCAGAAAAATTTTCAAAGTCTGACAATAATTTTTTAATGGCTTCAGTCATGTAATGGATAATGGAATATTTGTCTTGGAAAGAGGTTAGTAAAAAAGCTGCATGGTTTAGAAGCATCTTATAGAAAAACACAACTTCCTCTATCACTGTGGATTTAACGGCCTGTGTGGTAAATGATGCCAACATGCTCAGTGTTGGATGCAAACTGTGCCACTGGATTGATTTGCGATAACAGTAGGTACGAGATGCAGTGGGCACATGGTTTCTCTGCCAAAAGCCCATTCACTAGTTTTCCCCCA
The DNA here is from genome assembly GCA_013397315.1 of Donacobius atricapilla. NCBI lineage: Eukaryota > Metazoa > Chordata > Aves > Passeriformes > Mimidae > Donacobius > Donacobius atricapilla. Next base: position 82,040 of record WBMY01009986.1, on the reverse strand, counting down.
GAGTTTAAGAGCAAAATGCAGTCAAAGATAGTCCTATATAATTTTTAAAAAACCCCCATATTATTCAATTCAAAGATTTTTCTTTTCTCTGTTATAGCTGCAGGCCACTGTTCAGTTTGATTTTAAGATCAAAGGTTAGGCTAGTGACTGATAGGCTGCTACAAGTTTTTGTCTTTCCCAGAAATGCAAGCAGGAATGTAATAGTCCTGACCTTTTGACTCAAACAGCTGAATTCAGATAAGAAGTCATTGATATGACACAAGTACATACTTGTTGCATTTATCCTCCCCCGCATCCCAAAACTTACTATAGGGTCACATTCCCTGAATGCTGCAAAAGTGAACAAAGATGATGAAAAACTCTTCTCCTGAAAATTATGAACTTTTCAGGGTGATTCAAGCCCAAGAAGAGTTTACTTCGTATTTCTAGTGCAGATTTTTCTTTTTCCTAGTTTGGAGAACAGGAGGCTGGGGGGTGACATCATTACTCTCTACAGGTTTCTGAGGAGTCTCAGGACAGGAGTCTCCAGTCTGAGGAGAGGACATGGAGAGGGAGCTGGCAAGTGCTTTTCCCTGAGATCCTATGATAGGGTGCATGGGAATGGGTCAAGGCTGTATTCAGGAAGGTTCTTGGCATCAGGAAGCCTGTTTATTTTAATGACAGTCTGATGAAATGCTGGAACAGGACTCCTAGAGAGGTTACTTATGTCCCAAATTGGTCAGTGTTTAGTAGGCATTTGGACAATGTGCTTAATAACATGCATTACCTNTATATATATATATATATATGTGAGGTCATCAGTATTTCATCAATTGACTGTTAATTTCCTTTTTAAACTTTAATAAAGTAAAAATTTAATCTGAAGCAATTTAATCTGAAGAAGATAATGAAAGAACTATGGCAGTATGCTGAAGGATGGACACCAAGATTATGCACATATTTCAGAATTCATTATGCTCAAAGAGCTTAGGTGTATTCTGTATTCACTATGCTCAAAAATCTTAGGTGTATTCTGTAATTTTGTAGGAAGGATTTACTTAGATCAACAACCAGGCTCAGATTGAGGGCCTCTCTGCCGTGTGTTGTATTTTGTAATCCTGTTCTATAGTGTTTAAATCATTATAAGCCAGTGCACAGCTCAGATATGGCTGATGAAGTAGGAAATTATCCTCACTGAGGGAAGATCAGATTCTGGTGGCCAGGCTTGGATCTTCAAATGTAATTGCTGGCTGGTTTGACTGTCTACAGCCTTAACTCAGGGATAAAGGCAGAAAGGCTGTCTAGGGCAACATGTAAAATCACATTAGATCTGGAGGACTTTGTTCCACAAAACATGTGATGGGACTGCCATCACTGCTGTCTTTTTGGCTTATGGGTCAGTCCTGAAGCTCAAAAGCAATTTTGCCTTCCAGCACAGTTGCCTGAAGCAGCATCCTTTAATATTAAATAACTAGTTAAATAACTAATTCTTTTAAGTTGCCAGGCATACCTATTATGGTGGCATTCACAGTCAGCATGAAATCAGAAAGATCTGAAATATGAAAGACCTGAATGTCCTGGAGTTTCCAGAATATAGTCAAATCTTCAGAGATGAGACTGATATAACCTTCAGGTCAGACCTATATGATGCCCACCTGCATGCAGAATCGACCATTCTAGTTCAAGTACACTGATAAATCCTCATAGATCTTTCAAGTTACATGGATATTTTAAAATTTAGTGCTTCAATTCAAATTTATATTTGAATTACTATATTAGTATCTGTTGTTTCAGTATGGTACCACTTCATGCATATACGGTGTTGGAGACCAAGAAGATTGTAATCTCATCAAGCTCTTCACATGGACACTGCAGTGAGTGATATCCTCAGGATTTTCTTTGTAATGTCCAGCCTTCAACCAATCAGACAAGAACTTAGGAACCGTGACAAGAAGCTAACATTTTCTTAACAACATCTGTTCAGAACCACATGGTCATGGATGAGTGTAAATAGACAGGAACCCCAAAGCATTTTCAGAGACCTTACTGTTTACATACATGCAATAAAGTATTAACATTCTGAATTAAGCAAAATGCTTTCATATACAGGACTCTGTATCTGAGGTATAGCAAAATATATAAATCCTTTGGCTGAATTAGGACTGAATAAGAGCAAATCTTGGTCTCATATCTTAAACCAATTAAAAAACAAGCGAGTAAACAAACTAAAACTCCCCAAAAAACAGAAAAACCCCAGACACTACAACTGATACTTATCTGTAAAGACAACAGCCTTTGAAAGGTAAGTGTTTAAGTTGCATAAACAGATGATCACATTAAATGTTTGGGATCTGTGCAAGTACAGTAACTTTTCAGACTTTCAGTCTCAGCCAACCTAGAAACTCAAAATTTATTAGCAACTCTCCAGCATGCAAAGGCATTATCATAATCTGTTCTATATCAACACTTTTAGCTGCGTAATCATTTTGTTTCTACCCGTGTGTCTGCTTGCTTATGAGACCCCTTCAAGTATCAGAAAGCCACATTAAGACCACCCCAGAGCCCTCTCTTCTCCAGGCAGAACAAACCCCACTTTCTCAGATTTTCCTCATGGAAGGGGTGGAATAGAGGGGTAGAAACACCTCCCTGCACTTTATGGCCATGCTTCTTTTGATGCAGCCTAGGATTCAGTTGACTTTCTGGGCTGCAAGAGCACATTGGTGGCCCATGTCCAGCCTCTCATCCACCAGCCCTCCCAAGTCATTCTTGTCCCACAATCCATTCATCCTCCAGCCTGTGTTCATACCAGAGGTTGCTATTATCCAGAAACAGTACCTTGAACCTGGCTGCCTTGCACCTCATAAGGTTCCCATGGACCCACTCCTTGAAGTTGTCAAGATCACTGTAGGTGGTATTNACAATGTGCTTAATAACATGCATTACCTTTTGGTCAGCCCTGAAGTGATCAGGGAGTTAGACTGGATGATGGTTGATTTATCCTTTCCAACCGACATATTTTGTTGTAATATATTCTGTTTTAATATGTTCTGTCCTGTTCTTTTCAAAATTATACTGAAAACTTCTGTTAACACCCTTCTGCCATAAATACATGCTGAAAGAGGTTCCAAGATCTTAAAACCCATTGGTTTGTTCCTTGGCATAAACTCCATGTTCTAGTTACCTGTAGCACCAATATTTAAATCTATCTGAGCCTTACGGATTTTGTAGTAAAATTAATTTTATGGAGTTGCTTGTTACAGTAGCAATATTCATTCTATCCGATTTCAATGTATAAGATTGTCTGTTCTGTATACACATACTCCCCTATAAACATTTATACATTTGTGTGTATATACAAGGAAAGATCAAACAATGTGTACAAACAAATAGATCNTGTCTTTTTGGCTTATGGGTCAGTCCTGAAGCTCAAAAGCAATTTTGCCTTCCAGCACAGTTGCCTGAAGCAGCATCCTTTAATATTAAATAACTAGTTAAATAACTAATTCTTTTAAGTTGCCAGGCATACCTATTATGGTGGCATTCACAGTCAGCATGAAATCAGAAAGATCTGAAATATGAAAGACCTGAATGTCCTGGAGTTTCCAGAATATAGTCAAATCTTCAGAGATGAGACTGATATAACCTTCAGGTCAGACCTATATGATGCCCACCTGCATGCAGAATCGACCATTCTAGTTCAAGTACACTGATAAATCCTCATAGATCTTTCAAGTTACATGGATATTTTAAAATTTAGTGCTTCAATTCAAATTTATATTTGAATTACTATATTAGTATCTGTTGTTTCAGTATGGTACCACTTCATGCATATACGGTGTTGGAGACCAAGAAGATTGTAATCTCATCAAGCTCTTCACATGGACACTGCAGTGAGTGATATCCTCAGGATTTTCTTTGTAATGTCCAGCCTTCAACCAATCAGACAAGAACTTAGGAACCGTGACAAGAAGCTAACATTTTCTTAACAACATCTGTTCAGAACCACATGGTCATGGATGAGTGTAAATAGACAGGAACCCCAAAGCATTTTCAGAGACCTTACTGTTTACATACATGCAATAAAGTATTAACATTCTGAATTAAGCAAAATGCTTTCATATACAGGACTCTGTATCTGAGGTATAGCAAAATATATAAATCCTTTGGCTGAATTAGGACTGAATAAGAGCAAATCTTGGTCTCATATCTTAAACCAATTAAAAAACAAGCGAGTAAACAAACTAAAACTCCCCAAAAAACAGAAAAACCCCAGACACTACAACTGATACTTATCTGTAAAGACAACAGCCTTTGAAAGGTAAGTGTTTAAGTTGCATAAACAGATGATCACATTAAATGTTTGGGATCTGTGCAAGTACAGTAACTTTTCAGACTTTCAGTCTCAGCCAACCTAGAAACTCAAAATTTATTAGCAACTCTCCAGCATGCAAAGGCATTATCATAATCTGTTCTATATCAACACTTTTAGCTGCGTAATCATTTTGTTTCTACCCGTGTGTCTGCTTGCTTATGAGACCCCTTCAAGTATCAGAAAGCCACATTAAGACCACCCCAGAGCCCTCTCTTCTCCAGGCAGAACAAACCCCACTTTCTCAGATTTTCCTCATGGAAGGGGTGGAATAGAGGGGTAGAAACACCTCCCTGCACTTTATGGCCATGCTTCTTTTGATGCAGCCTAGGATTCAGTTGACTTTCTGGGCTGCAAGAGCACATTGGTGGCCCATGTCCAGCCTCTCATCCACCAGCCCTCCCAAGTCATTCTTGTCCCACAATCCATTCATCCTCCAGCCTGTGTTCATACCAGAGGTTGCTATTATCCAGAAACAGTACCTTGAACCTGGCTGCCTTGCACCTCATAAGGTTCCCATGGACCCACTCCTTGAAGTTGTCAAGATCACTGTAGGTGGTATTTCATCCTTCAGGAGTGTCATCTGCATCACATAGCTTTGTTTTGTCTGCAAACATGCTGAGGGTGCACTCAATCCCGCCGTCTACACCATTGATGAAGTCATTAAACAGCGCTTGTCCCAGTGTGGACCTCTGAGGAACACCATTCAACACCGACATAAGTGGGAACGTATTCAGTCTACTTAATAATTTAACACTCAAGAGGCAGAGCTTTCACAGAGAAAGATTTCTACTCCCGGGACAGAAAACTATTATTGGAAGTTATTATAATTAAGCTTTACAAAGTCTCGGCCTTTCTTTTTTTTTCCCCAGACCTACTTTATATGTTTCTTCTTAAACTCTTTATTTGTTCTGTCTTCTGCAATAAAAAACTAAGAAGACTAGTGGTTTGCCTAGAAAAATAATAAGTGATTTGCTTTGATTTTAAAACCTGCTCCTGAAGCAGATTAAACAGATCCAATGGGAGGTGAATGATGTGGAAGGCTGGATCTTTGCTGACAACCTCTGGAACATTTTTACTATAATAATATAATGAATAAATAATAAGAAATGTGATGCTCTGTTGCCATGGTTTATTGCAACATATTATTCATGAAGCTAGAGAAAGGTAACCTCTAGTACAGCATTCATTCTACCACCAGGGTACTTCTCCCATTCCAGAGGTCCTGACCTTACGTTCAAAAGCTGATAAAAGCAGGGGAAAGGTAACATCATTGGAGACTTATTTTTCAAGTCATCCTTAACAGATTTCTTTTTTTTTTGGGCATGGGGGGAAAGGCAGGGGAGAGGATAAAAGGAGAAAAAGAGGCTTGGAAAATGAGAAATGGAATTCTCAGATGATGCAATGGGTGCAAGTGTGTTATGGGTGCATATGGGCACTACTACAGACCTTCTAGGGAAGCAGAGAGAAAGAGAAACTTGTTAACTGATTCTTAGATCAATTGAGCTATTTGATACTGTTTGATTTAAATCTGTGTTCATCAATCTTCTCTGATTTCTTTTTCATCACTGCCTTGTGGTCAGGTTTCCATGAAGACAGCTACAGTGGTGAGGTTCACTCTCTTGGCCAGGTGTCTTCTGTCAAGAGTGTTTAGGCTTGTTTTCTTACCAGCAGAAAAGATGTAATTTCGTTTGCTGTCTCCCACTTTTGCTTAATAAAATTTTCCTTTGAAAATTATTTGCTATCCACAACTCATTACTTCATCAGTAGTTTCATATATCTTCCCTATAGCTGCAATTTTATACTGTAAAACACTGAATGTCCTTTATCTGTGAAGCCCAATGAAGCAATCAGTCTGTCCTTTCATAGATTCAATAAATCTTCCCTGTTCATGCCCTTTAGGAACCTGTTCATTAATGTTTGGGAAGTGGTAATGACCAAAGGAGAGAGGCAATAACTCAATCTGTGCCTCTTATAAAGCAAAAAGCAAAATGCACTGCATTAATTTTATTAGCAAAGTGTTTGAATGTCCCACAACCCATTGCTCTCAACGTGGTTTTTAATAGTCCATTGTAAAGTGGTGATATGGCACCCCTGAAAAAATTGAGTCAGACAGTGGAACTCATTTCAAAAATATCCTCATAAACACTGGGCCAGGGAGCACAGGATTGAGCGGATGTATCATATTCCAGATCATGTGACAGCCTCTAGGAAAGCTCTACTTGGCACTGGGGCTCGGCACTGGGATGCATCAGGCACAGCATCATCAGCCAGGCAACTGCACTGGGGCAGCCTTACCTCAAGTGCTGGGGGTAGTTTTGGGTACCACAACACAAAAAAGACATTGAGCTGTTGGAGAGTGTCCAAAGGAGGACAATGAATATCATGAAGGGCCCTTCTTGAGGTGAAGCTGTTTGGGGAGTGGCTGAGGTCACTTGGTCTGTTCAGCCTGGAGAAGACTTGAGGGAAGACCTCACTGGAGTTACAACTTCCTTGTAGGGGGAGAGGAGGGGCAGATATTGATCTCTTCCGTGTGGTGACAGTGACAGGACACAAGAGAATGGCCTGAAGTTTTTTACATGGGAGTTTATGTTGGATATTAGAAAAAGATTCTTCA
>WBMY01009986.1:63758-74842 GCA_013397315.1 Donacobius atricapilla | reverse complement strand
CAGGCACAGCATCATCAGCCAGGCAACTGCACTGGGGCAGCCTTACCTCAAGTGCTGGGGGTAGTTTTGGGTACCACAACACAAAAAAGACATTGAGCTGTTGGAGAGTGTCCAAAGGAGGACAATGAATATCATGAAGGGCCCTTCTTGAGGTGAAGCTGTTTGGGGAGTGGCTGAGGTCACTTGGTCTGTTCAGCCTGGAGAAGACTTGAGGGAAGACCTCACTGGAGTTACAACTTCCTTGTAGGGGGAGAGGAGGGGCAGATATTGATCTCTTCCGTGTGGTGACAGTGACAGGACACAAGAGAATGGCCTGAAGTTTTTTACATGGGAGTTTATGTTGGATATTAGAAAAAGATTCTTCACTTAGAGGGTGGTTGGGCACTGGAACAGGTTCTTCACAGAAGTGGTCACAGCACCAAGCCTGACAGAGCTCAAGAAGCACATGATGTGACTCTTAGGACAGATCCTTTCTGAAGCAGAGTGTGATTCACATGCAAGAATGCTTACCATGGATGCTAGGTGACAATGACCTATGGCAGACAGTTTCCCAACCCTGCCACACATTGGCTGGAAAACCATGTCCTTCTCTGAAGGCAGAGACTCCTTTACCTTTGCTCCAAGAAATTGGTATGAGGTAGCACAGAATCACACTCTAGTCATGCTGACATGGCACCAGGCTCCTCACGGCTACTGCAAAAATTATCTCCATCCTGGAAGGAACCAGGAGAAGAGGTATGTCTGGTCAGTTTAGAGAAACCAGCAATGTTCTTCAGATCTCAACCTAAGGACCTGCTCTGTTCAATACTTTTGTAAATTATTTGGATGCAGCAATTGTACACACCATTAAAGTTTTTGCTGATGACACAAAACTGGGAGGTGCAGCTGACTCTTGAAGCATGAGAGGTCTTGCAGTGGATCTGTGTAGATTGGAGCATTGGGCAATCATCAGTGGCGTTTTTAACAAGATAAAATGCCAGGTTATGCACCTAGGAAGGGGTTACTCTGGACACCAATATGACCTGGGAGAGGAGTGGCTGGACATCAGCCCTGCAGAGCAGGATCTGGGGTTGCTGTCAGTAGCAGGCTCACTGTGAGCCAGCAGTGTGACCAGGCAGCTGAGAGGGCAAACTGCATCCTGAAGAGCAGTAGAACCAGGCAGCCAAAAGCAGGCATTATCTTTCAAGAAATTACCCTTTTAACAAATTCATGGAGAATCTGATTCAAGAAAACAAGTACTATATGTTGTTTAGATGTAGATACTTGTGATAAATGGTGGTGAACCATTTTTTTAAAAGGGCAATATAGAAATAATTTAGAAGTAAACGTAAATGGTGTCAGAAATTGCAATGTGTATGCAGGAACAAAATACTTAATTCTTGTTACTGTCTACAAGTTATTAGAGTTCCCAGAAATAACCTTGTGGAAGATGAAGACATTTTAATCACAAGTCTGTGATCCTACTATTCTTCTATTGCAATTTATTTAGTGCCAAAGTCTTGGAAGTAAATAGATAGACGTGATATCTTGATGTCACTTGGTGACATCTTTCAAAGAACATTGAGTAAGAAGTTTTCTTTTATGAATAATATGGTACAGAAATTCTGATGTGACTTGTTGGAATTTCACTTTACTAAAAGCAATAATGGGCACAGAGAAGAAGATATTTAGCATGATATAGTGAAATTATTATTTTATAATCTATGAATTGGGTCATTGATTACTATTGAAATATATATTTGATGAGGAAGTTTCACACAAGGAGAATAAATACTGATAACGGAGAGAAAAATTTGCTTATAGAAAAAGTTGGTGCTAAAATTCATATAGCTATTAATTGACAAGGGATTGTAAGAGTTTTTTTCTATTTAGGTTTTTTAACTGTTTACCATGAGTGTGGAGTGCTGGCTCTGAATTGTGACTATGCTGGCAAGATAACAGCATAAAAATTACAGATAGCAAAGAGGGGTGCAAGATACATGATGCAAAACCATGTTGATTAGTGGTTGGACCAACAACACAGCAACACGGCAAATGACAGAAACAAGCAACAGTGTAATAGGAGGAGAAATTAACATGAATTTCTGTCAAGACAGAAATTACAAGGGCAGCTCTGTTACAGACAGTAATTAAGATTAAGGGTATAAATTAGCAAAATTAGGATCTATAATGAAAGAAAGAATATATATCAGGCCTAATTCAAAGAAGAAATTGTAGACATTGTGAAAAACTTGAAAGGTGAAAAGAAGGGACTGTAGAAATAGCAGAGTTTGGGTTTCCTCTGAAGTTGTCTTATTTCTGATCTGTGCTTCAGAAGAGGAAAATAATCCTGTCCCTGTCACTATGCCTCAGTTTGAATCGTTTATGCAGTCAGGGAACTCCTGGAGGTTATGAAGTGCTTGGAAATTTTTTGATGGCAATGATGGATCATCCTGACTATTTAATATCTCATGCATTCTATAAGCATTATTGTACCTTACTAGAACTACTGATATTTTTTAAAAGACTGAAGATTTTCAACCTCCATCTTCTTCCTGTTGCATGAATGTCAATAAATAGGATTCTGCCTCCCCTGGTCTTTTGTGGGAATGCAGCAAGATAAGGAAGCACCTAAACAAGTAGAAATATCGATATTTTATTGTTATCATTTAGCTGTGTTGCAGAGGAATAGCTATACCAACAGATTTTGAACTAAAGCTTCAAATTGTTTGAGAATGCAATAATTTTTGTAAGAAATACATGATTCATGAAATAGCAGCAAAAAACCCCAAACAACTCAGTTTTTCTGCAAAATATACTCACAGCACTGAATTCGACAGTTACTTAGACTGGACTAGACTGGTAAGTCTTTTTCTTTGATGTGCCTTTGATACCATTGCTGTATGAAAAAAGTCACAAAAACATAATAATTTGAAATCTTACAAATAAAACTTTGATAAAAACACTATTTGCAATAAAATTTTCAATTATGATCTTAGTTTAATTTGTGTTCTGGACAGTTTCATTCAGAATACAACTAATTAAGTTACCTTTGGAAGTTTCTCAGCTAAAAAGTTATTTTAAAACAGTTCTTACTCTCTGGAGGGCATTAGAGTAGTTCATGTGAACAAGTGTCAGCTTGTTTCTTACAATAAGCTGCTTCGTTGTTGCTCTGATACAAAGGATATCTCTATCATATTTTTAACAAAAAGGAAATGGATAGTGCTATATTCTGTATTTTCATTCTTTTTCTTTATTCCGTGCAAGGTACAATATTAAAAAAAAAGTGGCAAAACCTTATCCATGCCATTTCTACTGTCTTTCAGGGTGAAAAAAATGGAAAGGTGTAGTTTAAGAATCTGTGGTTTTAGCTCCATTCCTTTGTTCTTAATGTTTGACAGCCTCTTTACTAGCCTGTGGTTTGAGGGTATGAACAGAACTCCTACCTTTACCCAGTAATCCCAAGCCTACTGGGCAGTCTGGATATAATTCTCTAGTCAGCTGCAGAAATGAAACTTGTTGTTTCAGGATGCTGAGTTGCCACTTCCATCCTTGTCAGAGTCTTCCTTTGTCTTTAAAGTAATGAGGAGTAAATAATCTTTCTCTGCTCCTATTTCTTCTCTATGAACTAGAAAAAACACTCTTCTTGAATTTCTGTCTCTTTTTCTTTTCAGACATTGTTTCAGAAAGCAGATGGCTTTGTTTCAGATACTGTTTCAGAAAGCAGGTTTTTAGTGGTGTTTCTTCTGGACCTGAAATAATATCTGGGTTATGTCTATTCTAACAATGAAAAATACGTCTTCAAGTTGTGCTGCTCATTAACTATTAGTTTGATCATGATGCATTTTAGTTAAGGGCCTCAGACCTTTGATTTTTTGAATTGGTAGATAATTATAGATTAGGAAAGCATTTTTGAATGGGAAAATTATGAAGGATTTTCAAACAGATCATGGGGAATCCTCAGCACTTCTCTGAGTAACTTACCAACTTGCTTTTGTTCAAAATTGCATCAATCCTTTACAACTGGAACATTTTGACACCAATCTTTCTATTTTCTAAGAGAACAGATTATTTTGACTTTAGTTCTTATTATTTAAGGTTGATTATTCAATATTGATTGAATTGAGAAAGTTCGGTCTTATTGAAAGAATTAATTTTTCACATAAAGTCACTTTACACTCCAGCCTTATCAGATTAAACAGTTTCTGTTTTAAAAGAAAAGAAGTTTCAGAAAATGTTTATTTTCCTAAATCAATAGCAACAACAGTGGTAGCAAACAAGTAATTGGAAATAAGGTCCCAATTTACTAGTAAACTAATAGTCTTTTGGACAGGGATAGGTCCATCTTTGTGTCTGTAGTAATACAAGAGTGAAAGACATGGCAAAAAAGTTGTACAACCATGAGTACGTGAACTGTCCATGAGTTGTTTATATTCTTCAGCAGACATTATGTTTATGCTCCAAAGACTGGTGAATGATAACCCCAGGTGTACCAGAATAAGGGAAAAAAATTCTTTTCCTTGTCATATAGTCAAATTAAGGTGAAGATTATAGCACATTTTTTACCATTACTATGACTGAGAAACATAAAAGTTTGGGAACTTTTCCCTTATTATTTCATCTTTAAACAATTCATAGCATAAAGCCCCAATGCAAACCTGGATTTAAGGGCTAAAGTTTTTGTAAGGTTCTGATGGGTTTCTTCCTAATTAAGAGACTAGAAAACAGAATTGATTTTTAAATTGCTACCTAATTCAAATCAGAAATAAGCACCAACTTCTGTTTCTTTTCACTAGAGCAACTATGTAATGGTTCCTGCTTGTAGAACAAAGGTATGACAATCTTTCCCCAACGTAATAGGTTGCTGTGTGCATTGCAACATAGAAAGAGTTATTGTTTATTTGTTTTGTCTCAAGACAAAAATAATATCAGATTACAAATGTATCATATGCATTTTCCTTTTCCAATGGCCCTCTCAATTTTATGTTAAGAAATAGTATTTTTTGACTTATAAACGAATATAGCAATAAAAAACTAAACTCTTCTTTCTTCTTTTTTTTTTTCTTTGCATTTTCCCCTTATCTCTAGACCATAACAGTCTATATAACACTGACAAGTATCTGCAGCCTGTAACTGCAGGGCATTTAATTGGTGTCTTCATCTAATCAATAGCTTTAAATCCATGCAAATTTTACAGTAGGAAGCTTTTTCAACTACATTTGGGCATATCCTATGTGTAAACCTGCTGTGAAAGATTTACCTCCATATTATCCCTAGATATTAAAATTTCATATTTGAGAAATATAAGGAAAACCTAAATTTTCAATATAAGGAAAACTAATAAACATTATTCAAATTAGTCATTCAGCAGCTAACCTGAGCTTGAAAAGATTAGCTCTTCCTGAGAATATTCCAGCAATAGAATCATCAGAAAAAACGTCAAAAAAAAGAATTCATCAACACTTTTTCTTCTCAAATTGTCTGTGAAAGCCTAGTATTTTCCAAATGAATTATTTAATTTGTGAATCAGTTTGAGCAGCTGTGATTAGAAGTGGATAAGGAAGTTGGTTTTTCTCTGCTTGCAGTCAGGAAAGTAGGTTGTAGTGCTCTAAACATGAACATAAGAGGTGACAACAGGTGATGAGCTGCTTTATTAAGGAAGATGACCTTATATGCTCTACTATTTAGATCAAATGTCTCCTTATTTCTACAATTAAACTTCTGTCCTACAGAATTATTTGTTTGATTTTTTGGGGTTTTTTTTCCAATGAAAATGAGTAGTTATCTTCAGGCAATTACCTTTTTGCTTCTAAGAATATATTTGTATCCCTAATCGTCTGTTTCTGAAGTTTCCATTTTTACTTGTATAAAGATTGAAAGCACAGGTTGAGGAGGGAGCCAGGAGAAACAAGACTTTGCCCAGCAGTTTCTGTGCCCAGTGTTGAGATCTCTTAGATGAGCTGGTAATGGGACAGGAGGCAGCTGAGGATGTATGGCTCAGGGCTAGGAAGGCAGAGGAACGTGACTGGTGCTGTTAGTGTCTGCCATGACAGCCGAGAAAAAGGAGAAGCTCTCTTCATACAGACGGAAGGCACACCCGCTTATCAGGACTTAGTCCTCACTGATGTGGTGTAAGGATTTAAGGAGAACGGTTTCCTGTCTCAAACACTGCTAAAGCAGCAGAGGGACTCTGCCATGAGCTAAGCACAGAAGGATGGTGCTAACTCCAGTCCCAGCAGAGGTGAGGTCTGGCTGATACATCCTGGATAGTACAGCCAGACAATAATTCCCACTNATGTGGACTAGTTACTTTAGAAGCAAGGGAATCCTTCAGCTGTGGTGACCATGAGGTGGTGGAGCACAACTTTCTGAAACGAAGAAGCAGGGTAAAAGGCAAGATCACATTCCTGGGCTGCAGAGGACCAGACTTAGGCAGGGAACCACTTACAGGAATCCAATGGGAAACATGAGTGGAGATGTTCAGGCAAAATCGCTTGAATTCCAGTGATCGTGTCCTCCAAGTTCAATATTGATCGGCTCTATTCTTGAGCTTGACAGGGAAAATTCAGGAGATTAAAAATGTCAGCAGGAGGCCTCTGCTGAAGATCAAGAATCAAGAAAATTCAGATAAAAAAATGAGTGATATGAGAATGAGAAGCAGGGTAAGATGACCCAGGAGAAATATAGATATTGTTTAAGGATGCAGAGAGGGACATAAGAGAGACAAACTTCATCCAATTTAGATTTTGTGAGGAACATAAAAAGCAACAAGAGAGGCTCCTGTAGGTACATCAGGAGCGAAAGAAAGACCAGTGCACAAGAAAGTGCTGAAGTTGGACAGAAAGGAGTTGTTCAGAAAAAGACTTGAAGTTTCTTTTGAGACAGGAAGATAAACATGAGCAAGTAAGGAGCCCTTGCTGTAAAAACAGACAACAACCTCCTGTGCTGCATTAGAACCACCAGTACCAGCAGGTAGACACATCATCCTTTCCCTCTGTCNGAGGAGGGAGCCAGGAGAAACAAGACTTTGCCCAGCAGTTTCTGTGCCCAGTGTTGAGATCTCTTAGATGAGCTGGTAATGGGACAGGAGGCAGCTGAGGATGTATGGCTCAGGGCTAGGAAGGCAGAGGAACGTGACTGGTGCTGTTAGTGTCTGCCATGACAGCCGAGAAAAAGGAGAAGCTCTCTTCATACAGACGGAAGGCACACCCGCTTATCAGGACTTAGTCCTCACTGATGTGGTGTAAGGATTTAAGGAGAACGGTTTCCTGTCTCAAACACTGCTAAAGCAGCAGAGGGACTCTGCCATGAGCTAAGCACAGAAGGATGGTGCTAACTCCAGTCCCAGCAGAGGTGAGGTCTGGCTGATACATCCTGGATAGTACAGCCAGACAATAATTCCCACTGTGGCAAACTGTGTAAAGAAGAAACTCCTCATAGGCATGTCAATGATCAAAAATCACCCCAAGTTAAGGTAGAGATGGCATCTGTGAGAGCCGACCACTGAAGCCCTTTTCCTCCCCCACCCCAAGTATGCCTCTGTGGATACCTGGAAAATAACATCCTACAGAAGGACCTTGAGATAAGAAAGAAGTGCTACTATTGTCCAGGTGTTATATCAGACCTAGGGGGAGGATGACGAAGATGGAAGAAGAATGTAGTACTGATAACTGACACAAAAAACACTGAATTTACAGGCCACAAGCAAAGCCAACTCATTAATTGTGTTGAAATCACANATATTGTTTAAGGATGCAGAGAGGGACATAAGAGAGACAAACTTCATCCAATTTAGATTTTGTGAGGAACATAAAAAGCAACAAGAGAGGCTCCTGTAGGTACATCAGGAGCGAAAGAAAGACCAGTGCACAAGAAAGTGCTGAAGTTGGACAGAAAGGAGTTGTTCAGAAAAAGACTTGAAGTTTCTTTTGAGACAGGAAGATAAACATGAGCAAGTAAGGAGCCCTTGCTGTAAAAACAGACAACAACCTCCTGTGCTGCATTAGAACCACCAGTACCAGCAGGTAGACACATCATCCTTTCCCTCTGTCCAGCACTGGTGAGGCCACTCCTGGAGTGGTGTGTCCAGTTCCAGGCTTCCCAGTACAAGAAACATGAACATATTGAAATCAGTCCAGCAGTCACAAAGACGATGAAGGGAACGGAACATCTCTGTTATGAAGACAGGCTGAGAGGTCTGGCATTGTTCAGCTTGGAGAAAAAAAGGCTCAGAGGGAAAAACCCATTTGTTTAAGTACTTGAAGGATGGACATATATGGGCAGTGCCAGGCTTTCCTCAGAAGTTAAGGATTAGCGGCATTAGATACATCTTGAAATAATAAGTAACTTCACTTAAATATGAAAGCGTTTTTCCTCTGGGGCTGTTTGGGCATTGGTGCAGTTTGCCCAGAGAGATTGTAGAGTCTCCATCCTTGGGCATGGTTCAAGACAACTTAGCGTAGGTGGCCTTTTTTTGACCTAGGGCTTGACTAGATAATCTCCAGATGGTGTGCCATCCTCAGTGATGGCAGCTCTGTGCAGCTAACACAGTTCTGTGAGAATCAAAGGCTTTCAAAAAGAGCAGATACAGTTCTGAGGTAGTTGCATGCCTTGAAACTTCATTACTATGAAAGACCTTGTATTGGTCTTTTTGTCCCCGGAAGTGTACATGAACATATTTGTTTATTTTTTAAAATTTGTTTGTGTACACTTGAAATACAGAAAAGTAATTTGAATTCTTCAAACAAGAATCACAGCATGACAAGACAAAAATCAAAAAAATTCACCTTGGACTTGATCGCTTTCCAATGCAACTTAGATTTTCACACAATTTATTTAAATATGCATGAAGATTAGCTAAAGCAACACTTATAGCATGTTAATGGATAGACATGACAAGGGAATATAGGGTCTGATAATACTGGAAGGCTATGGGGAGACAGAAGTATTTGCTTTAAACACTTAAATTTAAATACCTTAAATTTGCTTTAAAACTATTTCAGTATAGCTCAAATTAATTCAGTGAAACTACACAGATTTACTCCTGGAAGGGTTTGGTTGTAAACATTGAAGTGTTTGGGAATTTTGAAATTGTATCCATGGCTAGAAATTCTTCAAAATGTCGATATTTCTTTTATCTCCTGTTGAACATTCTCTTCTTCGTTGCTACTTGATTCCTACAGCTTTCTTAAACTCTCAGTTCTTCTGAAGCCAGCATAACCTTCTCTAGCTTTAACTAGATTTTTTAAAGGGAAGATTCTTAGTGGTTGCTAAAGGCAAACTATGCATATCTGCTTCACTATCTGATATTTTCTACACAAATATATATTATTTTATAGTACATGATCTCATCCCATCAAGTATTTTGAGCTAATATTATGTGTAATTTATATGTTTTTAAACAAATGTGCTAATATTTGCATGCTACAACTTTCCAATGATATTTTAAGTAACATTCCACTGTAAGACATTTCTATAAGATACTCTGTCATTTATGATGATATTTATGGCCAGGCATGATGAAATATTAAAATTATATAATAAATAATTTGGAATGCTGACCTAAATTCTACTATGAAATAAAAAAGATACCTGAAATGCTAAAACTCTAAAAAGGATGTGAATGCACTCTCATCCAGTTGAGGAAGCAACTACAGATAAATGACAAGAATATGAGATATAATAAATTTGTACCAGACTGTGGCAGCAACATAATAGGAACATAAATTTTTTTCCTAGCTTTTTGAATAAAATGTAAATTGATTTAAATTTCTAATCTATTAAATAACAGGGATTCATTTTCATTTTATTAAAAGAGCCTTGGAAAGGCTCTCCTTTAAAAACAGAGAAAATAACTGAGAAAATAGGATTCGTTGATTATGGAACTGATTATT
This sequence comes from Donacobius atricapilla, assembly GCA_013397315.1. Taxonomy (NCBI): domain Eukaryota; kingdom Metazoa; phylum Chordata; class Aves; order Passeriformes; family Mimidae; genus Donacobius; species Donacobius atricapilla. The sequence continues at coordinate 64,970 of WBMY01009986.1, read as the reverse complement.
ACAGTGCATGAACTAATGATGAGTGACTAGTGCTAGAATTAATTAATACAGCTTTTGATAAAGTTTCTGAATCATTTTATCATATTACTATCACTCTATTTATTTTTTTCCCCAAAGCAGTATTGCAGAGAAGATTCTCTACTCATATAAATTACCATAGCCTCTATGGAGTGAGTTTTTAAATAACAGCTGAATGACCCGCTCTTTTTTATATTAGTGTGTGTAGACTAGATATAAAAGGCTAGTCTTTTCTAAACGGGTAGATATTGTTTTTATTTTTACAAACTATAGACCAGAAACATGATTCTCCAAATCACTGAAAAATATTTCCCCTCATACCACATAGTATAAATTAAGATTGGTTTCCTTGCTGTTTTGTAACATTACAAGGATGTCTATTTCTTACTCTTTCCAATATGGATGTGATAATTTCCAGCAGTATTAATTCACAGAGCCACACTTTAGAGAATATTGACCCTAATTTCTTCAACTACCTAAATACACAAAATTCTCACACTGATATTTCTGTCAGATTCTTAATGCGTACTATCCCATCAGAGATCCATAGACCATTAATATTTTAGAGGTCTGCAAACATGGATGATTTGAAGCAACAGAGCATGAAAAAAATTGAAAATGCAACCTCTTAAAACTCTAATTAGCAGCATTTCCTTTGGATTAATTCTTATAGTTTTGTAGACTGCTTCTTTTCCAAGTAAGCCTACTCTGAATTTTTAAGTCTCAAACCTGTATTCTCAGGTGCCATGAACTGCATCAGAGAACAACCTTGAAACTCTTGTAAATTATTTGTGCACCTCATACGACTTTTTCATATGGCAAAGTTCCAAGGGGTGCTTGATAGCACAGAATAGTAAATTTTCCAATTTTTATTTATTTATTTAATCTGTTGTTTTAAAGCAGCATGAGATAACAGTTACTTTATGAAAAAGATGGAGGAGGTATCTGTGAGATACAATGATATCTCACTGTGCTGTGTAATTTCTCCAAGAGAACATGTAGGAGACTGAAACTTTTATGAAATTTAATAAGAGATTTTAGCAGGCTGCTGTAAATGTTTTTATGATATTGTTCCTATGTGACCAGGCACTTTTGCTTGTTGAGCAATTACAAGGGAAAAACAATGAAAGAGAACAGGTCTCAAGGTATTTCTTAGGAACTCAGGATTTAGAAGTAATTTAATCTCCCTTTTTT
>WBMY01009986.1:30022-55400 GCA_013397315.1 Donacobius atricapilla | reverse complement strand
CTCAAGACTCGAAGCATAGCCATACTGATGGCTGCACAAGCCAGCTGTTTTACAATTTATGTGATAAAACAAAAGTGTTTCATCTTGCAGCAGTAAAACAGGTATGTGTTTACCCATGTGGAAATTGTCTCAGTGAATCCAAATGCTCTGTTAAAATTCAGGGGTTTAACTTCAGAACTTAAACCCATTTAATGATAATTTTAATAAAAATATATTTGCTGCTTACATTGGTGACTCAGTGATTTGTTCCAGTTTTGATTTCATAAATTTTAAGGGTATTCCCAAAATAGTGAGAAAAAAACACAGCAAATGTTACCATGAATTTTGATGTAGCCTTTGTATGTGGCCAACAATGATTGACTGTCATTAGGTTTTTCATAGATGTAGTCTGGAACATAAAACAGCTGTAATTAATTTTCTAAGATAATGACATAACTTAGGTTTCAAAAAATTATATTTTTTAAAAATAATGTTTCAGATCTTTTTAAAAAAACCTTCAGTTTTCCTGTGTGACAACTTTGTCCTGAAGATTCTTTCTAAGGGAAGATAAGGTGGACCTAAATTATTCCTTGCATGAAACTGGATCATTTGGATTCACTGAGACAATTTCCTATGATTTCCTCTCTAACTTGTAAGACAATAACAGAACTGATTAGTGCTTTCTAACATAAGTATGAAATGATGAAGAACAGTTTGTTTCATATGAAGAACAAAGTACATTAAGATTGCCATATTCAATAGTCTTATAAATCTTACAAATATGATGACGAAGAGCATTGCTTAGTATAGAGTTGGAAAAGACAAACCTGCCAAGCCGTGGCTCAGTTTTCCAAGTTCAAAGGAATTTAGACATAATTCAAAGTCTCTTCTACAATAAAATAACTTAACTATGAGAAAATTCTACCTTTTCAATCTGCTAACATTGTACTTATCTCTCTTTTGGGAGATGGAATTGACAGATATTTTCTTCATTTGTGAGATGCTTATGCATACTTTATATATACTTGTGGTGGCATGTGTCTTCACCACAGTTAAGTCCTAACCAAAAACAGGGCTTGTGATAGCCCTGTCCAGGTTACTCTAGACTTTGGGGGATGAAAGGAAATGTGGTAGTCAAGCACTGTCTCCAAGGGTGCCCCACATGTCTTGCTAATAAGCAAATATGGCTCTAAATCAATCATCTCACTTCGTAAATTATGGACATCCCAGGCCCCATTGTGCTCCCCTTATGGCAGTAGTCTCCTTTGAGTAGGTCAAGGTTGCCTCTCAAAGTTACGCATCAAGGTTGAAAGATTCCTTTCCACAACAGATTCTTGGTCAGTGATGATTAACATGCTAGACTTTGAAATCTTAGGTGACTGATATAAAGGATTGATTGCATGTAGATAATTCCTTTAAAATAAACCATTGACCAAGTCTGCGATAGGGAATGGAGCCAACTACCCCTAGACCACTATGTGAGAATGTGTTTGGAAAGTAGACATTTCAAAAAGTGGTCCTTTCTGAAGNGATAAATTGCATAATTTTCCAATAGCTGAAGAAACTGGCAGCACATGGGTCTTTAAAGTTCATTTAAGGCCCTCTTCTGAGCAAGTGTCTGTTAGGAAAGCATCCTTCATGAATGCCTTGGGCTATGCTTGAGAGGCAGTAAGGAAAGACTGTAAATGAAGTTTCAGGTCAGTTACTATGATGCCAGAGGAAATACATGCAATTTCATCTCAGCCAACATTGTTTCATTGCATAAATTGCACATGTTGCAGCATTTGACACGTGAATGTATATTTAGAAAGGTAATGGCAGCACTGTATGTTTTAGCAGCAGAGATGGCAGCGGCGACCATTTCCATTGACAGAGCAGAGTCCTCCAACACAGGACTTCTCTGCAGTAGTAAACACTAGGAAACATCTGTAGCACCCATAAAGGAGCAGAGGACAAATCAACATCCCATCTTCTCATCCATTTCTGGGCAATTGGATTTGATATCTTTCAGAACTCATTTGCCTCTTCTGTGGAAAGAATCCCATTTTCTTTGTTATGAAAAAGATATAACTCCATAGCTAATTTTTTGCCTCTAAGTCTTTTCATCCTATGGATACCAACCTATCTTACCTCAGAAAAGAGCCTGAGCCTATCAAAGACTTTGGTGCTACTGTTTCCCCCATCACAAATATAGAAGTAAAACTTTAACTGTTTTGGAGAAAGCTGAAAGTGAGCATACAGGATTTTATTCCTCATTGCCTCATGTTACTCCAGAAAAGCTAAATGTGCAGTTAACAGATATTTTCAGAATAATTAAGCCAAAAAAAATTAAAAGTCAAAATAATATTTTTAAACTCCATCATTAATATAACAAGTGATTAACTGTTCCACTTTGTTTGCATGCAAGGAATAGAATGCTTATCACCTTGCCTGGAAGCCACGGGGAGCTATCCAAGGCATCATGAAGCCTCCTGACCTGCAGCACCTACCTTAGGTGATGCAGATATCTTTCTGTAATATGCTGAATAACAGTGATTATAGACCCACATCCAACTTGATTGATTAGGATACACAAATAAACTTTAGGTACTTCTGGAAGGAGAACAAGGAATGGGGTCACACAGTAGGCTTATTTGATTTTTTCATCCAGGGAGAATTTTTCCAGGTAATCCAGCCTCAGATGTTTCCTGAATGCCCTCCCACCAATCAGGGACTTGTGGAAACTTCCCAGTTGCTGATAAACAGCACTAAGATAGTTGGATTAGATGATAAATTTATGTCTCTTCAAACTGAATTGCTCCTTTCTATTTTATTCTATTCTATGAGAAAGGAGAGTGTCATTTCCTAGGCACAAACTGGGAAATGTCCCCTGGAAATATATCATTTGCATTGGTAAAACTTTGTGAAGCACAGTGATGTCACTGACAACTCTGATAAAAAGAACTTTAGTCCAGCCTGGGACAGTTGAGGGATGCATTCATAAAAACTGGAAAGGCCCAAGGTAGAGAATGAAAGCAGTAATGTACTGAGAAATGAATAATCAACAAAATGGACTAATATGGTTTCTCAAAGTCTTTTTTTCTGATTGGCAAAAATCTTAAGTTTCATCTTTTATATTTCTATAATGCTCTTTTGAAAGACTGCTTTGAAGGTGTACTTTGGGGTCCAAGGAATTACATGCAGTCTGTAATGCCCTGGTGCCTAGCACAATGTTTCTGAAATTACCCCCACACACACCTCAGCTATGTATTCTGAGCCACCAGACTGAAGTTCAGCCATCAATAATTTATACCCAAATGAGTGCTAGTGCCCATATATGTTGCTTTGATCTTTGCCACTGTTGTTGTTTTAAAAGTCTCCTAGAGAGTTTTCGACTGCTGTGGTATATCTTTTTGGACACTTTTATTTCCGTTCTGCAAAATCCTTGATATTTCAACAACCTCTGATTTTTCATGTTGTTGTGTATTTACCTGAATATGAAGAACCTACCAATGCATTACTGCATTGTTTGCACTAACTAATATGCTATAACTAGTATACTTTCCAACGGTCTGCATTATCTTCAGAAAATGCCCTACATTATTTATTTTGGAGAATTCCTGTATTTCTAAATGGTCATCTGCCAAATGTATTGGTCCTTAATTACATAGAATCACAGATTTTTTTCCATGAGATTTACATAAAGCACAATGTAAAGATTTGTTTCAAAAATCAAAAAGCTGTTCCAAACCTGCAAGAAATTATTGTCAGCAGCAGAGAAAACACACTTTGTTAATCTCAGTTTGAAATCAGATGTTTTGCCCACTTGTATTTCTTTTTTTTTATTTATTTAATTTTGTATTTCATTGATTTTCACCACCGCTATGTCATACCAAAAGAGCTAGAACACGTCAAAAGCTCAGCTGCCATCACTGCCCCTTGTCAAATTACAGATAATGCAGCAGACCTGAATAAGTAATTCTGAATCAAGATTAGGCATTAGATGAAATGCCTGTAGGCAGACCAGTCTTCAGAATGACGAATCACTGTCTCAGACTTAAAGTTCAAAAATGCTGTGACAGTCAGAGCAGATTGAAATAGAAGCTTAAACTGTAGCATAGAAAATCCACAGGATGAAATCAAGTAGATGATGTTCGGATCTGGCTGTCAAGTATTTCAAAAGAAATGTTTCATAAGAACTATTGGGTGACATTGAAAATATTTTATGGTTTATTCTTGAGGAAATATTACTTGCAAAGAGAAGGAGAAGGAGCTGTAGCTTCCTAAGAGTTCTTAACGACCAGACATTAATTCGCGTTAAATATCTGAAAATCTAATATGAGTATGAGACCTGGTTTTGTAATGCTGTGCTTTTTTAGAATTGCTTTCAAGATTTAACATTGCTTTATGCCTTTGAAGTGCTCTTTATGAATGCTCTTCATCTGACCTTCAACACAACTTAGGAAGGTTTTTTTATTATTATACATGGGATAAGAGAAAGTACTTAATACACAGACACGGAAGTCTCAAAAATTTCCAGATTCTTACTACAATTAGTTTTGTTGGACAATGTCTCTGAGGCTGTAACTACACAGAAAGGGAGTGCTTCACCTGGACTTGGAAAAAAAAAGATAATGCATTAAAGCATATATTTGCCATAGGTATTTTTCCTTCTGCAAGGACCTCTGAAAGACAAATTTCTATTGTGTTTGTTTACTCCTTTCCAACAAACACTTTCTTAACACAGAATAAATTGCTCCTCTCTTTCTTAAGAAAGACCCTTAAAGCTTAAACTTTCTATTCTCCTTACTCATCTACTCCTTTGTGTAGTTTTCCTAAGAAACATACACAGGCACATACAACAGATGACTAAGGCAACAGGGTTTAACTATGTGTCAGTCAGACTTCAGGAGAAATCTGCAACCTGAATGCATGACAGGGAAATTTCTTCAGCACTGAAGCTTTCTGAATAAAGTTGCCTGTTGCATTTCAGTGGTTTGCCTCCCTCAGTGAGTGAAAGATCCCAGTACTTTTACTTGTTTTATTGAAGGCACCGCGACATTTTATGTATTTTAAGGCTGCCCAGCACACAAGTAACTGTCTCCTACCTGAATGTTAGGGACCTTCACAAAGAAAAAAATGAAAATGCAGATGTTGGTTTCAGTATACAGAAATATTCCTAGCTAGTGGAATGGTCTGTGTCTGTAGTGAATGCTAAATCACAGACTTCAAACCAAACCAAAACAAGAATAAAAACACCTGCATGCAGCAAATAGTCTTTGGGAAAGGCAAGGCAAGAAGTCTTGCTGCAGCTCTGCTGAGACAAGTAATGTGTTCAAAGACAAGTGGGATTCTGGTGTCTGGGTGTGAAACTTGGGCCTTCTCCTGCCCTCTTTGTCTCATGTGCGTTATGTAAACCCTCTATGAAAGGTTGGACTTTCTCCTGCATATCTATTCACAAGCTTCAGCAGTGCATCTGCTTGCCCAAAATAAGAGTTAGTAAAGAGTTCAAAGAAAACTGGTTTCGCATTCTAATTATATTATACCCTCTAGAATCAAACATTGAAAATAAGTTATCAGAACCTTGTCATAATTAATGCCCTATTAACATATCTTTTGCCATTTCAGTGTTACACATGCTACCTTGATCCACTTAAATTGTGAGAAACAATAGAAAAAGTGTGAAAAGTAATGTCTGTATATTCTGTGTCTCTGGAAGTGAGTCAGTTATTTGTAAATAGCCTGAAATACTCCATAAATATGGTGATGTACAGTAATATCTGAATTGGATTTAAATAATCTCCACAATATGAAGTCATGCTCTGTAATAGCAACCCAGTGTCAGCTGAGAATAGATGCTCAGCATAACTGTGAAGCAAAATCTGGAATAAAGCCTCATAGAGGGAGTTAGCAATGAGTTACAACACAGCTCAGGTAATTTGAAGTGAACTGGTAATATTCATTCTTCCAGTTTGGTGGTGGTTTTCTCTTTCTTTCTTTGAAAGTTTGTGTTAACAGGTAAAGCTTGTCACAAAATTAATGTCATTCTTGAGAGTGATTTGTTTAGGAAATCTCATAGAATATCCGTGGGAACTGCACAGCTACTATATTGCAACACAGTAGAAAGTGAAATTTTAGCATCATGTGAAAGCTTAACATAGTACTTATTTGCCAATATCTGTCAAAGGCTTTATGGTTTGTATTATTTCCTGCATACATAACCACTCATGTTCTGTACTGTAACAGTCACATTAATAATAACAATCTTCTTCCTGCTAAGTAAATTTCTAATGTATTTGTCATTACTACCTACCAGCTAACATTTTTTGTATAGAAAAAAAGTCGCTCTATTATCACTTTCTGAATCATATACAAGATCAACAATTTACTTTGAACTACAACTTTTTCTCTGTGCTTTCTGGTCTGTCAGAAAGTCTCTTGTCTCTCACTTGCCAACTGCTTGATATAATGTCAAAACAAAAGTAAAAACAAAAAAGTCCCAAACTAGCTAATTAAAACTAATCACCTCTTGTATATTCAAGTTTTATAAAAAAAGCTTACTGGTAAGTTAAGTTCTGTATTTCATCTCCAGAACATCACATTCTGAGCTATTACCATATACATTGATTGAACATCCAGTGTTAGGCAATTTTTTATACCACAAACCCAGCAGTTACTATAGGCACAAATACAGTGGTGAAAAACTAGTAAAAACACTAGAGAGATGGCTGTGTGCAAACCAGAATAAACATATTGAGTTGTTTGGACAAGGATAAACTCCTTGCTTTGAAAAGCAACTTTTATTTTCAATAACATACTAAGACCTCCTTTCACTGCCAGGAGTGGCTGATGTGTTTTGCTAGGATTTACAAAATGTCAAATAAGTGCTATGACTTTGCCCACATCATTCACATCAGGTACCCAATGGAAAAAATGAACGTGATTTTTCTTTGTTCCATGAATCAAAAAAACCCTGTGCTGTTAGTACCTCTATACACAAAACTTGAAGCACTTCTGCTTGGATTCCCAAGCTGAGTATTTATTCATACTTGAGTTTCTCCCAGTCCATAACACAACCAGAAGCCTATATATTAAACAGGTAAGATTTGGAAGACACCTTTAAGATTTTTGCCCAAGGTTTGGCAAATGTAGATAGAGCTCTGCTCTGCCCTGCCACAGATTTACTATGAGCCTATGAACACATCTTTTTTTTTTCTATTTGTTTATCATAGGAAGAATAAGTTCAAAGATCACCTTTTTCAGTAGTCTTTTAATTCTCCATATAATTTTAAACAAGATCCTTGGCAAAATTTTGCCAACTGCATGTTCACAGGCACATGTTGGAGACTATTAATAATAAGTTGAATGTATCAGTCAAAATTCATTCAAATCTTTACCACCCTGCATAGTCCTGCAAAAAGACTTGTGTGCTTCTTCATGCCTTCATGAATGTAATACCTTCTCATTTTATGCTACTGTCAAGGATTTCTGTGCAGCCTCACAGTGTTTCACTTTGAAAAAACACACAAAACCAGTCATTAAATCTGATGTTCATAATGTCACCAAGACCTATTAGACGCAAAAGACTAGATTCACTAGAGTGCACGCATGGCCTTCCCACGGTTCAGCTTCACAGAGAAAAAAGTACTAGATACTGTCCTACTTAGAGATGGAGATTTAAATAATGTGTTCCAGTTTCCTACGTGTCACATGGGGATAAAACTTTCTATCCTCAGAATCTTTATGTGAAAATACATCAATTTTAAGTCATCAAATGTTTCAATAATATTCAAGTGTCCTTTATGTAAGAATTTATAATTCAGAAATTTAGTGGATGTCTTCTGTAAAATCAGTAATTTAGAAAATGTTCCCTTGCTTATTTATTTAGCAAGAATACTTGTGCATGATAAGTAGAAGCACAACATCTACTAATTTATACAAATCCATTCAAGTGTTCAGGTGAACATTTACAATATTAACAACTCTGAACCATTGACTGTGCAATAATACACTAACATATTCAAAGCCTTTCTCTAGAATAAGTAGGTTCCTGTAAATGTTAAAAAAAATGAGTGCAAGAACAACAAAAACTAGGCTGGAAGCTGTTTTAAACAGTTTGGGACTGTGAAGAAAATGTGAAATTAAAAGAAGGCTTGTGTAGACAGAGATTAAAGAATAAGTATCAAAATCAGGGTAGCATGTTGCTATGGAGAGCTTTGAAAATAACAGAGAAGCTGGGATTTAAGGCAAAAAAAAAATTCAGTAGTGTAGAGATTAAAGAGCAAAGAGAAAGGAAAATAATATGAACTAATGGTCTGAATAAAATGAAAAGGAATATTTCATTAAATATACTATTAATCCAGAGGAAAAGGTATTAAAATGTGGATTGTAATCTCTGTTATTTTTATCATTTAATTTTCCTTAACATGACAAATTTTAATTCTATACCCGTGTGTGGAATATAATTGGCATGTAACAGTGGTTATCTGTTAAGAACAGCTCCAAGAAGATATTTAGGGAAACAAAATGTATCAGCTGAGGAAACTGTGGATTCTCTATCCTTGGAGAAATTCAATACCCAACTGGATACCTCTCTCAGCAATCTGCTAAAGGGGACCCCTCTTGAGTACTGGGGTTGGACTAGAGACCTCGCGGAGTGGCTGTCTGTCTTGCTGACTTTGTGATTCTATAAACTGTAGAAAACAGGATAAAAATATTTTATCAGATAGTCCCAATTGCTATGTTTCATATGTATCTTTTAAAAATAGATTTAATGTTAACAATAGGTGAGAGCCATTCTAAGATTAAAACAAATGATGAGGATCAGAACAATTTGATATTTGAAAGATGCAGGTTCTTCTCAAAATAAGACCAGAATTACATGCTTCACTTCTGAGAGTTACTACCTACAATGCTGCACACCAGAAAAGAAAAAAACAAAAGGGAAAAGNCGCGGAGCCGCGGGAAATCAAAATATTCCAAAAAAGAAAAAAAAAAAACAACAAAAAAAGGAAGAAAAAATTATCAAACTACAAAATGATGATATTTCAAGGAAAGATCAGTGCAATTTCTTTTCATAAAAACTGAGGTGTGCCTTTGTAGGTTATTTCAAACAGATTAAAGGTTTTTGAATGTGCATATTAACTGTTTAATTAATGAAATAAGTACAAAGTCAGATCAAATTCTATTTGAAGTGAAAAGTAAGCAGAATATTCACATTGACATTCATATCAGGAAAGTCTCACAAAACAGAAATTTCTGTACTTTGGCAGTCCTAAAAAATCTGAAAATGAATCTATCCACAAGATTTATCTGCTAAGATTTTCTGACTGAAAACCAAAAAATACAAATAATTTTCAGTGACAGGAGTATGCAAATTTCAAATGACACAGATATGGTCATGTGGTCAGTCTAAGGGCAGCACAGATGTAAGCTACTGTGTCAGAACAAAATAAAATTTACTGTAAATGAAATTTAAGTCTGCTTTATCATTCCAAAATCACAGTTTGGTTTCATTCTTAAAAAGCGTATTGCATATATCAATATAACAAGCCCTCTCATTACTATGTAGTTGCTGTTTTTAAGAGCTGGAAGGAGGCTTTCTCCTATCTTTAGATAATTAAGGAGATCATAATATCCTAATTCAGATCTTCTCCAAAACAGAATGTAGGCAACTGTGGTCATCTCCAAAATACTTTTGGAAAAAATAGATATCATATGAAATATAATTTACTATGTGTGAAGACAGAATTCTGTCTGATTCTACTTTTATTTCCCTTTGGCTTACTCCGTTTTTCTTATAAATTCCCTATTTTTGGCAAGTACTTTTCCTTAGAGTTTAGACCTAACATACAAGATTGAGGCCCAGAATTTGCTTTGAATATTTTCAGTGTGAAAGGTTCAGGGCTGGGTTCTTTGCACACAACTATCTGTTTCAACATTATAACTGCAAAACTGGAGTTCAGTTTTCTGGAAGTTCCAGAAGAGAATAAAACAAAGCTTGATCCATGTAGTCCTCATAAAGACCTTTATTTGGAGAATGAATTTTGGTAGATGTATTTTCCTTTCCACATACTCTGCAATTTACTCAGAAACTCATTTTTACATTTTTGCCAATTGCAACTCTTAGTCTTAAAGATTCCAGCTTCTAACAAGAATTTCTACACAAGTTCATACAAGATCAAATGTGGACAATATTTCAAGGCAGACATAGGGGATTACTGCAGAGAGAAGGCTCAAGGGGAACTAAGCATCACAGAGAAGGGTAGAAAACAGCACTCATTTATGATATTGTCTCCCTTGTGTGATGTGAACTACCGAATAAAACACCAGTACTCATTTTTCACAATACTCATAAAAGTACAGGAACTCTCCCTGTTACACATGTTAATGTCACAGATCACTTGCTTCTTTTACAAATCAGAGGGCATTGTTTTTCCTCTTGCAGTGTTACTGTAGGAGAGACATCAAAGAGATTTTTTGACATCTTTGGAGTTACTAGTTTTAAGCAACAGCACCAACATACTTGATAAGCATTGCATTATGTGGCCTTTCCTTGGAATGGTTTTGGACATCAAATCCCTTTTGTACTAATGTTCACAGGAAACAAAGACTGTGAAGGTGAAAGAAAATCTATACTTTTTATTTTATTGAACACTGCAAAAAAACCTTATTTTTCAGAGTAAAGTAGATTATTTTAAAGGGAATTAAAGATTATGTATAGAACCTTATATGATACAGAGAAAAAAAGGTTGTTTGTGCCTGTTTTTCTAAGTTCTTCCTAGATACCAGACCAAAACTCTTGCTTACAAAGACCAATTTTCAAGTCCACATTTGAGAACCTATTTACAAAGCTGAAAACTGCAATTGACACCTTCTTCATTTTTGTTTTGTTTGAACACTGTTGGATTTTTATGGAGTTAAGAATTTGATAACAAGAAAGAATAAGCTATAACTTTAAGTAAACTACAATATCTAGCTATGAATTCAATGCATTCATATGAATGGAGATGAACAGAAATGAAAGAATGACAATGGCTGAAGACTTGAAAGAGTAGGATATTCATGGTAGACACTCTGCCAAGGAAGCAAGGACAGACTGAGAAAAAAGTCAGAAGAAACAAGAGTCATTCAAAGAAAACTGGGCTTGAGTAGTAGCATTAGACAATCTAACAAAACCAATATTGAACTAGAGTAAGTTACTTCAGAGGATAGAGCAAAATTCGTCATGTTATAGGAAGTTTTTTTGTTTTGTCTGTATTTCAAAAGAAAAAAGTAAGTAAAAAGAGACCACAAGGACTACTTAAAGTAAAATATTACTGTAGGAATAGTTAGAGAAAAAGTTAGGAAAAATTAATACATGAAAGGTCTTAAAAATATTAAGCTTTGGGAAAACTCACCAACGGGAATAGCAGAACACTCTTTTTTCTTTTTTCTTTTTTATTCTTTTCTCTTTTTTTTCTTTTCTTTCCTTTTTTTTTTTTTTTAACCAGATCTGAAGTTAGGTGAGTTAACCATGGCTTTGAAATTTGTCACGGCAGTTTTGCACTGCTTTATCTCAAATGTCCTTCAGCAGATAAAGAACAGTGATAACAATAATGGCGCTGTCATTTCAAATTCCAGACCTGCAAGAGTGATAACAGAACTTCAGTTTAAAAGCAATTTACCTTGTTAGGCTGTAGAATTTCCTATAAGGATTCAGATATTACAAAAAAAAAAAAAAAAAATCAGCCCTAAATATTGTATTATTGTAACTAAATACAGAAAGTGAGGATTGAGGAAGTTCTAATTTTCATCATCAGCTTTTTCTTTCCTATGTATTGCATATTAATTCCGGTAGTTGGAAAGAAGATTTGCAAGTACTGTAAATAGTATTGTCATACACCATGTGTAGGACCCTGGCAAATAGGTAGTTTTTTTCCCCTTTATTGATGTGTGCTACTTTACATTTGGCCTGTAATCTGTACAATACCATATAGTGCCATATTAAGCCCTTCTCTTTATAGAGAAGTAAGAGTGGACCTTGGCTTGATCTGCTTGTTAAGACATCTTTGGAGGTCCCTTCTAACCACTGCAATTTCTTAGTAGCTTTCAGATTTCTCTGATGCAACTAACATACTTTGATATAGCAATATGTGCAACAGCTTAAGAAATTAGTTTATTCAATTAAACCCATTACTGTGTATCTGCAGGGACTCTTCATGCTAACTTCTACTACTTGTAAATTTCTGAGATTGTCATGCAATTCTAAACTACCTAGTTCTCATTGGGGCAAACTGGGAAGCATTCTTCCGCCCTGAGGTTTTGGTACTTGTCATATAGGGAATAAAATATAAACAAGTTAAGGTTGCTACTGTCATCAGGAAGTAACCAGAGCAGAAAATTTATATCTGCTCTAGTAATTGTAAAGCAATGATTCAGAAAGATTTATTGTGATTTCAAATGTGTGGAATTGTTGATCACTTAATCTACATATGACTATGAAATTTAATAAAGTTGTGTATTTAATTAACAATAGGAAAAACAGATCCATTTTAACTTATAAAACTATAAGTATTTTTAATTGAAGGTGTCCGGATTAGAGAAATAACTTAGCTTAAGTTCTCTCTCAACTTATATAACATATATTCAAAAAATCTATCACCCTTTCCCTACCTCTCTATGTCCCTCTTCCACAGAGATATCTGTGATTTATTCAAATTAATACAGTTGTCCTCTAGATATACTGAACGTTAACATATTAGATTCAGTACTGTACCACTATTGCCAACCTTTATTTCCATCATTATCACTCATTTCAAAGCAGTGAAACAGTTGTCAACAAAATAAGGAGGTAGAAATAAGGAAAAATGTCTTTCACTGAACCATACAAAATTCCAGTCAGGTTTCTTGTTGAAACATCCACTCCAAGACAAATAGCAAATGAGATGAGTCATAGCCCTTGATTTGAAGGAGTTGACAGTACATGTAGAATAGGATGGTCTCTTATGGAGCCATGTGCCATTTTGGAAGCTGGGTCTTCTCTAATCAGAGAAAGGAAGTAAAGTTTCAGCCTTTAAAAAACATTTCCAGAGATTTATTTCATTACAAACTTGACGGAAAAGTCACTCCTCAAAACTTAGGTACCATTCTCATGGGATTTTCTAGATTTGCTAAGGAAAAGGTTTTCCTTCTCTTAACAGCCTTTCTAAGAAGCCAAAACAATCAGAGATTGAATGGTCCTTGAAAGCAGTTTAGAGAATAAGAATACAGAGGAATATGAACACAGAGGAATAGATTTATTCTCCCTTTTAGGCACCTGCTGTTATTTTACCTGTGCTCAACAAAGATGGTAGTCCCTGGCAGAGAACGAAGCTGCGACACAAATGATAGTTAAAAAGAAAAATCCAAATCATCCTTGTGGATCTTTTACATGAAAAGGAAAAGAGAAAGCTTTGACACACACAGGATCATTTAGTGGAAATTTCATGAAAAGAGGATATTTTTCTTCTCTTCAACTCTGATTACCTTAAAGCTCAGACAGTTAGGATAACTCTGTATGCTTATGCAAATTACACCTTCTTTAGAGGTTCATTCACAATTAATTTTTCATTCCAAAACCTTCTCAACACTCTAATGAGCATAATGACTGATACCAGCACAGCCTTTCGACATAAACTCAAAATTTTTATTATTTCTGAGGGCAGAACTAAGCAGATAGGTGGATTTGTGAGGTTTCATGAGTCTAACTTATTTGATTTGAGTTTTGTCATCACTATGGCTTGTGTAAATCCCTTATTTTAGTATAAGTCCTACTGAAAATTAAAGGAAAGAAAAAAAATGAGCTCTTCTAAATATATTACCTTTTTCTCTATCTTAAATATGTAATGTAATATTCCATTTTGCATATGGAACTGTCACACTAATGTCATGAAATTTAGTTTTTATATACATGACCATTTGAAGATTGGCTATTTTGACAGTAAGAGTGGTTAAAATTTATGTGCATGGGGCACAGGTTTTCTTGTCATTTTACAAGTAACTTAACTTATTTTATAAACTTTTCTGATTTCCAGGGGAAGGATTAAATAAACAGTGCATCAGTTTTTGAATCATCTTTTAAGAAATTATGTTAGCATGTCACAATTATTTTCATGTCAACAGAATTAATTGTATACCTTGAGATTTAAACAACAATCATTTACACACACACACACAAAAAAAACCAAAAAAAACCAAAACAAAACAAAACAAAAAAACAAACAAACAAACAAAAAAAACCAAAACAAACAAAAAAAACAAACACGCCAAACCCAAACCTGGAATTACATACCTTATTCTCTTTTCTGTAAAATTAATCTTCTGAACAGTTGCTTGTTTCCTGTGGACAGAACAAAGGGAGTGGTAAGAAAAATCATAGAATCGTAGAATATGCTGAATTGGAAGATCACCAAGTCTGACTCTTGTCCCATCACAGGCCACCACTAAGAATCACACCATGTGCCAGAGACATCAAGAGTTTCTTGAACTTTGTCAGGCTTGGTGCTGTGACCCCTTGCCTTGGGAGCCTGTTCCAGTGCTCCTGGTACTCAGCCTAAACCTCCCCTGACTCAGCCTCGGGCTGTTTCCTTGAGTCCTGTCACTGGTCACAAGAGTGTAGGTATCAGTGCTTGCCTCTCCTCTTCCCCCCACAAGGAGGTTGTAACTGCAATGAGGGCTCTCCTCAGTCTCTCTCCTCCAGGATGAACAGACCAAGTGACCTCAGCTGCTCCTCATACGGCTTCCCCTCAGGAAATTTTCTGTGGAGCTGCTCTCCAGTCTCTCATCCCCCAGTCTATACACACATCCAGTGTTGCCCCATCCCAAGTGCAGAATTCAGCATTTTCCCTTTTTGAGCTTCATTTGATTGGTGATTAGCCAACCCTCTAATTTGTTGAGTTCTCTCTAAAGGGCCTCCCCACCCTTGGGAGAGTCAACAGCTTCTGCCTTCTGGGTGTAGTCAGCAATCTTACTTATTATTCCTCTGAGTGGTTAATGAAGATGTTAAAGAGCAAAGGGCCGAGATGGGGCCCTGTGGAACCCCACCAGCGGCAGGTCACCAGTCTGATATCATCCCATTCACTGTAACCCTTTGTGCCTGATCCTGAGCCAGTTGCTCACCTGAATCCAGCAGTGTGCTGGGCGTTTTGTCCAGAAGGATACTGTCAGACTTAGCGTTAAAAGCTTTGGTGATATCAGCTGGGTTTCCTTGGTCAGCTAGGCTGGTTATCCTGTCATAGGAGGAAATCCAGTTTGATAAGCAGGGCTTTCCCCTCAGAAAGCCATCTTGGCTCTGACCAAAGACTGTGTTGTCTTTCAGGTGATTTTCTATACTTCCCAGGTAACCTTTTCTGTGATTTTACCAGGCACTGACAGGTCTGCAGTTTCCAGGATCCTCCTTCTTTCCATGCTCAGAAATGAGGACAACATTTACCGGCATCCTGTCAGCTGGGACCTCTCTTGGTTCCCAAGTCCACACAAAAATTATCTTGTGATGACATCAGCCAGTTCTCTGAGGATTCTCTGACAAATATTATCAGGCCCCATAGATTTTTATGGATCCAGAAGGAGCAGCAGATACCCACCAGTTCAGGGTCAGCTGGGAGGTTATGATTCTTGCAGGTATGGCCCTCCAGCTGAAGGCATTGTCCTCCTCAGTATTGCCCCATGTTTTATTGATAGTTGAAACAACTCCAGTACTTTGTGGGGAATGGACATAAATTCGCATGTGTTTTGACTGTATTTTGTGATTTGCTTTTCTGTCTCTCTATGTAACTCCTGCTTATTAATCCCCAACAAAAAACTGAACCAGTAGTACCTATGATACAGACAACTAATCAGAGTTTAAAAAAAAAGCCTCATCGATGGTGAGAACTTTGCTTTTATTTTTCTCTATTCTAAATTTGCTTAAAAAGTAAAATGAGTGTATTATTGAGTACTTCAAGAAAGAATGCATATTTCTCTAGCATAGGTATTCTCAGCATATGGAAAATGTAAATTTCACGAAAGCAATTCAAAGGTGGGAACAAAGATAACTTTCTAAGCAGCCCTGAATGATTTATCTTCTCACATAAAAGGTTGCATTATAATCCCAAGGTAAATGATCTGACTTTATTGCATTTTGGGCAGATTTACACCAGTCTAACTGAGATAAGATCTCGCTATATGTGTTTATCCCAGAAAAAAATTGTCCTTTTTTTCCCTATTCATCCATCAAAAGATCGATCTTCAGGAAAAATTGTTCGATAAAGTGAAGTAAGCAAGCAAATCTGAACTTCTCTATCAGTCTTATTGTATATCATAGCAATTACTCTTGCTGTCATGAGAAATAAAGTCTGATATCCTTTGAGTTTACGTGTGTCAAATGTAGACCTCAAAATATAATACAACTTCAGATTCTTGAAAACAGAATTCAGGTTGAAATTTGCAGCTGCTGGAGGGATGTGTAGGCACCTGGTTTGCAGCTTCCACAGGAAGCAGGGAAATGTTATAAATGTGCCACACATCACTGCAGAAAGAGGGAACCCAAGCTAGGTGTGAGAGAAAGCATGTTATCCTGTATGCCCTGGCCACATGCACAAAACAAAAAGGCATACCCACTTGTTTGATATTTTCCACTGTCAAGACTCGCATAGCTGTTTATTAAAGCTGTCTTCTCTCCACAGTTACCTCCTTCAGTGTTTTAGTTGCCTCCATCTAACTCTTCTGTGTTTATGTTGTCAGAAAGATTTTATGAATCTGAGATGAAGGGTTTATGCAATTGAAAAACTACTTACTTCTCCTCATCCAACCCCTCTTAATCTGGGGCTGTCCTCTTCCTCCAAGAAAGACAATGTGAAAGAGAACACAGGCCAGATGGAACAGTAAAAATGCAGTTTGTTCAGCAGTTATTTTTATTATATTTATTTTCATTTTTTTCTTATTTTTTTAATTTCAACATAAAAGATAAGTACTTAATGTTAAGATGGTGCTCAAAGTGCTAAATGTTTAGTTGGTGTTCAGAGCATATTGAAAGAAAAATTAACATCTCTGGCCATATAAAAGAAGTTTTGGGTTTTCTGTTTCCTTCTCTACAAGTATGGATTCATTAAAGTTCTGTTTTCCAGTCCTTAACTCAGGGGCCTACTCTAGTGGAAATAAATGGATCAAGCAAAGAAGCTCCCTCACACTTTGGGTAGCGCAGTAGTGGCAGCACTATTCTACTTTCCAGTTCTACTAATAGCAAAGCAGATTGAAAGACAGTGGCTAAATAAAAATCACAGATTTCATCAGATGCTTACATTTTTTTGAATAAACAATAGAACTTAAAAAAACAAAACCAAAACCAAACCAAACCAAACCAAACAAACAAACAAACAAAAACCAGCAAAGCAATGGGCGAGTCCAATATCTGTTTGAATCAATTAGGTATTTGTCAGACACTAATGAGCTCAGAAATATAATGTCTCTAGTTAGATGAAATGTAAAATTATAATATGTTTAGATTTTGAAGAATATAACCTTTTCCTTTTAAATCATAATGTTAGCTGTATTACAGTAGGAAAAATAGTTTTCATATCTTACCCATTTAAATCAAATTAAAGCAGCAAGATTGTAGGCATTTAACAATAAAAAATGTTTAGGGATATTAATTTAATATGAAGTTAATATTTCTGATTTTCTAAAATGCTTTCCAATAATTATCAATGAAATATTCATCAAGTTTATAAAAGCTTCTGGTAGCTTATTATTTTTCTGAGAAGAAACATCTAAAGAATACTGTGTGGGCTATTTGGTGGAAACTAAGAGAAGGAACAAACCATTATTACTGTCTAAGTTCTAGTCTCCCACATGCTTTATGATTGTCTTAATGCTGTTTCACTTATGATCAAATTGGCTCAAATCTGCAGTAAATATATACAGTATCTTGGTAAGCATGGTGATTGAGATTGTTATTTCAGTGTATATGTATATAGATATATACACACATATGCTGTATCCAAATGGTATAATTAAGATAAGGATACTCTTAATTATTTGATGGGTTTCAGATTTTCTGCATCATGTTTCTAATGCATTTGCTTCAGTATGGAATATAAATAGTATCATTAAAAATAAAGTAAGGTCTCTGAAACAAAGAGACCAAACTGGTGTGCGAACTCACAATTAACATTTTTTATTACTTGCATGTCTTCATGTCTTTTTTTTCTTGATAGTATTTCTTTTTATTTAGCAGTCATGCCTTTTTTTTTTTTTTCTTTTTTCTCCCAGGACCGGATTAGTGGGACGGCAGGGCAGGGTATATATATCTGTACCGCGAAGAGAACAAGTGGAACAAGAGTTTCAGCTCCCAAGATGAAGAATTACACCAAGTGTTAAAAATCAGTTGAACTTAATGGAAAAATTAATACTTTTTCCTCTTTTATACTCCTGAATTAGTTTTGTCTGAGATAGAGTTCTTTTTAGTTCGTGGTAACTCATATGGTGCTGTGCTCTAGATTTCTGATTCCCCACAGGGAGTAGGCAACTAACATTCTGGGGTTTGGCTGCCTATGAACTTTAAGCCACAACAACTCCCAAAATAACACAGAAAATTCTTAAATATTTCTTTCTCTTTGTTTTTACCCTTCCTGTTTTGTTTTGGTTTTGGTTTGGGGGTAGTGGTGGTGAGGTTGTTTGTTTATTTGGGTTATTTGAGTTGGTTTTTTGTTTGTTCAGGGTTTTTTGGGTATTCTTTTGTTTTGGTTTTGGTTTTATTTAGGCATTGTTTGTTTGTTTGCTTGCTTGGGTTTTGTTAGTTTGTTGGTGTTTTGTTGGTGCGTTTTTTTTTCTGTAAAGGAAAGGATAACTAGTTCAAAGGGGATATCTTGCTGCAGTTAATTGTTTATGTTTTAAGTCGCAAATTCCCAAGATAAACTTAGTGTCTTGTCTAAGGGGCAATTTTGCTATCTGCTAGGCATAGAGAATTCAAAATGATTGCTAGACTCTTCCTGTCAGCACAACCAAACCCTGGTATATTAAACTCGGGGCAGTAGGTTTTAGGGTTCACCTTCCATTGTTGATACCTGCACTCATACCAGACAAGCAGTATCCAGATCAGTGAATAAATGACTGACCAGATACACATCTAAGCTCCAAATTTTTCAGGCAGTTAGGACACAGACACCTAGAATGTGCCCAGCAGGCTCACAGTGATATTTATAGATCTTTCTGATGTAAAGTGCAGGAACACTTGAGTTGAGAAAGAAGGTTAAACCTTCTTAGAATGCTTCATCCCCTCTGAAGACCTGAAAAAATAGAGGTCGGAAGAGACATGCATAGCATAGTTTGCCTTCTGTCCAATTTTTTCTCACAGTTCAATAAATACTTTGCTGTCACAGGTGCAGAGAGACTTGGTAAATTTCAAAAGGAGAAGAGAACCGAGCTGGGTTATATTTTCCTAAAAATCCTGGTCCTCCACACATGCTACGCAGCTTTGCTAAGTCCATACCAGCTTCTAATGCTAGATGTGACTACTCTCACACAGATTGCCATAGCATACCTTTCCTCTCGGAAAGACATACTGCCTTGAGCTCAAACCCAGCTTAAACTACACAACCCCATACTGAGTCAGGAGTATGTGCTTCCTTCTCAGTGTAAGCAGAGAAGACATGGTTTCTGCATGAAGAGACTCACCTTTCATTGCTGGGCAGGGCTAAACTCTGTATTTTGATTGGAATGTGGTCATATGTACTAAACTATTTTGGCACTGCCTGGCACCAGGGAAAGCAGAACTATTTCTATTTGTTTCTCTTAATTTAGTTTGTATTAAAATGGGGGCTGTAAGTTAGAATATAGGCTAGAAATTTTCTGAGTTCATTATAAACACAGAATAACACCTAACTCTGTCCCTGAATATGTCATGAGCAAATCATGCATGACTCTGTCATCTGCAGAATTAGATATAAAACAAGGAGCTGCTGCTCCTTGATTAAGCAATAGCAAAAAGTTCTCAGTTAAGCGCATTCGCCATAAGCTCAAGAAGAGCTTTTCCTGCCTGAGCAGCCAGGCAGCAGGGCCAGGTCGAAGGGTGTGCTACCAAAATTTCCAACCTCTATGGAATGAAGCCCTGAGCAATTTGGTCTGACCACATAACTGAACCTCCACTGAACACTGAGTCAGCCTAGAGACCTTGTGAGCCCGGTGGTGCTGCTGTCATGCATGATTATGTGAAGACCTTACTTCCTTATTAAAGCAGATAAAAATACAGTTTGTTTAATGGTCAGATTGCAACAGCAATCAAAATATGAGCTGTATGAAAAGCAGTCTGAAAAACTGATGTGGCCCTTGTGTTTGCCTTGCTTGTCTCTGAACAAGCAAGAGTCTGGCATGAGGCACAGGTTTTGTAAATAATTGTGTGGCACTCCTCCTCTGACTGTCTGAGATCATTAGTTTAAATTGCTATCTGTAGACATTTGTGAAACCATTGCCCAAATACTTAATTTTTTTATTACTTCAGTAGTAAACCTGAAAAGGAGACTTGAGTGGGAGTGGTCATCTTTGCAAGTAGTTGACATTTTTTGCATTACTGTGTTCCACTCTTAACAAACACTTACATATGTTTTGTGATAGAAGAGCCTGGTTTTATCATCATTTGCACTTTATCTGCTAACTATGTACTTTGTTTCATTGTTACTTAAATTCATCACTAGCTGTTCTGGAATTCAAATTTACAGAACCTAATCTTTCCCAAGAGGTTTCTAAAACAAACTTTTATCTCTAACAACATACATTTTCCTTCCTTGAAGTTGGAATAGAAGAGGAGAAATTTTAAGGATGTGAAGCTCCTCCGTGTATATAATGGTCATAGAAGCATTTTAGATAACTCTAAACATCATTTTATGTATAAAATTTATATTCTCATCTAACAAAAATATATCTCAAATAAATCACCCCAAATTATTACACATTTTTTTTCATTAGAGTGTCTTTTACAGCAAGTTATCCAATTAGCCCCTGTTGATCATCCCATTTTAAAGCATAATGATATTATGTAAAGCAGCATAGTTTATAAAATTATACTATTGTGCTATTAATTTTTATAGATTTTTTTAAAATAGTCTTCTTCAGGAAATGCTTAGAAATTTTCAGCTAACAATATTTAATGGAAAAATTATTTTTTCAAATTTGAAATGCAAATTTGGGAAGATTTCACTTTCCATTTAACAAAAACATTAGCAGAACTAAAGCATACTGTTTTATTCCAATCTGATCCTTATGTTGATAGGATATCAGAGTTTAAACATTCTGACTGATTTGATTCAACAGAGTTGTTGAAGTTTTAATCATTGATACACTTTGACTTTAAACTTCATGTAAATATATATAATAGCTTACTGCATTTATTCCTAAATACTTATGGACGTCTTGAGTTTCAAACATGATCGAAAAAATGCTGCCATATTTATCTGTGTATTGTCTCTTCTGACAAAGCCTCCTGACAGAAGTTTTTGAAGGATATAGATCTTAGTTAATTTTTAAAGCTTTAGTCAGTAGATAGGTAATTTTTTTCTAGGTCTGGCTTAACTTGCAAATGTGTTTGTGAACTATTCTAAATCACCAAAAGACACCGAGATTATATCAGGCTGTAATTTAAATCAATATATGAGAATATCTTATTAACTTCCTTTGTAAAAGCACACAGTGTAGGGCTTCTAAATATTGGTATTCCCCGAATACATAGGTATTATGAGCAAATTAGTTTTATCATTCCTCTCCTTCCTATTGAAATTACTGTCTCTGTTTTGCTATTCTATCCTCAGAGAAGGAGTAACCACTTTCATTTTATGTACCTCTCTTCCTCTTTCTATTTCAGTATTTGTGATTAACCACAACTCCCTCATCACTTACCAGAAGCCTGTGCTGCTGGAGGAGAGCTCAATCCCATAAGAGGGGAAATGGAGGCAGTCAAAAGTTTCAAGAAAACCGAAAATACAAGATCAGTTTTCCCTATTGTTTTCCTGGCTGTACCTTCATGGCTATTTTTCAGGAATGTTTTTGGGTTTATTCTGTTAGTATTGCATATTGTGACAGGATACAAGCATTTGGATCACACACGGAAATAGTCTGTCACATGAAAGAGCACCTCACTTCAGACCTTGGACCCTTTCAAAAGGCAATCAGCCCCTTAATGTGGCAAAACTGCAACTCTGCAGCTGGAAAATAAATATACTCCCAAGAATTAATCAAGCAAAATCTGTGTGACCTAGGAAAACACAGGTTCTAAATAGTCAGAATGTACCCTTGTCACTTTCCATCTACTGCTGCACCTGGAGTCCTCAAAAGCCTGTCGTTCTAACCACTCCACCTCTGAAAAAGGAGCAGTGGCAAGAAAGACTTTGGAATCTAACTACAGAGAGAGAGGACATCAATTAAATAATTATATGTGAATTATTTTCTCATCTGCAGCCCAAAACAATCTGTTCCTGCTGATAGTCCTGATGCTACCACATCTGTTAATCCAAGAATGGCTTCTTTGACATCTATATATATCAGTGTCACTTATTAATGATGGATTCTATTATGCTTCCCATAAAGACCCTTATTTATCATTTATCTCTGATACCAAGTACATAATAGGAACAGAAGCTGAACTAATTTGGTAAAATACTAGGGGTTGGGCCTGTAAGCAGCGAAAATCTTTTAGTACTGATAAAATGGAATATTAGGCAGGTATTTGGTAGGTCTCAACAAAGAATAGAAAAAAATTATTATTTCTATTCTAACTTAGACGTCTCATTTTCAAAGTAAATTTTTTTATATAATTTCATGCATGTCATTTGAGTTAAAATACGTTCAGTAAACCTAAATTTTTTAGGGTAAGATTGCCACAGATTTAAGAGACTTCAAAAAGAGGCTTCATATGGAAAACATTGCCCCCAAGCCTTTGCTGAAAATCTTCCTTCAAGAATTCATTTCACTAAGGGCAAATGCTGTCAGGATAAAATATATTGATTTATGGAATTTTTCAGAGTTTCAAAGGCTCCCAGGAGTTCATAATCTTATGGTTTAGTTCTCTCTACTTTCAGGATTTTCAGTTAATCTACACTTTTTAGGATGAATCTCAGTTCTGCATGCAGTGAGTTACATTTACCTCACAGAACTGTTGAAAGAATTACAAGAAAATCTTGTGACCAAAATTTTCCAGGTGCATGGCAATATTGTGCATAGCACACCTATAATTTTGTATTCATTTGGGCCACAAAGTTTAATGAACTAATTCAGATTTGAGAAAATCAAATATGGCTTCAATTAAGTTGAAGGGTTTGCTGTAAACAGTATTATATATTTAACATTATATTACCAAAATACATTTTGCTAATAAGTAATTGTAAATTCCACTGTAAGGATGTGGCCATACTGAAGGAAGGTGTCATGAAAGGAATTTCTTTGGCCAGTCAGACTCTTACACTAATGTATTTCTCCAATAGGGCACCATAACAGGGTATAGAAGACAAAGGAACTAATTTTTATGTATTTTTCTCCAGGGTCCAAATTTCTAATTAGGACTACACCTAAGTAACTTTTTTTGGAAAAAAAAGCTTAAAAAATTCCTTAAAAATGAGAAGTTTACTGCTACAAAAACTAAATAAAAACGTATTTCTATTATTCCCAGATTTTCTGGGTATTTTTAAAACCAATGCTTTCATATTTCTTAGATACCTCAAGTATGTATAGGGCAGCCATAACAATGTGATTTTACTGCATGAGGAGGGACCAGAAGCAAGTACAAAGTTATCTTGGCCCACTGCTTGGCACTGATGAGACCAGTCCTACAATTTTGTCTCCAGACATTTTTTTCTCTGTGCACTTGAGAAACAGACATACCTCAATTTTTCCTTCTATGCAGTTCAAAATATTATACCAACTACAAAAAGCATTCTTAATATACCTACCTCTGCAGCTGTCAGCTTGACTTTTTACACCAGAAATGCTGCCTGACTTAACATATTCATTTGACTGTTAGTGAGCACTGAGGCTTACTCCAAAATAATACAGTCCATAGTGTAATGCTTCACAGAGGAGCTAAGAACTTATTCGGAAGATTAAGACCATGTCTTAGTAATTCAATAATTTCTGTACTATGTCAGATAGTCAGATATAAATGGATAACCTTACGCTCTTGCTGAGACTATATGCCACACTAATTTAAACAGATTAACACCTTCTTCACTTCTCCTTTTACAGTGGAAACCGCTTTTTTAGAAGTCAGTGTTGCCTGTTTCCTTATTAAAGGTTAAGAGTTTACCAAATAACACACCACAGTGTTTTTCTGAATATTTCTCTACTGGAACAGACTGAAAATACACTTCTTAGAATAAATTAAACATACTTTGAACCTACCTATCTGAAAGATTCCTGCTTTTAACCATTTTCTTTAAAACAAACTCTCATTTTGAACTATTTTGTTTTAGTGGGCTTCAGTAAGTATTTTTGCCTTCATATTTTGAGTCTCTGAGTTTTTCCTGTGGCTTTTTCCAAGCTTAACATCTTAGAAAGACATGTGTTTGATTTCTAAAGGACTTCCTTAGTTGTTTCCCTAGGCACAGTTTTACCTCTGATGAAGTCAACAGGGAAAAGGATTCTCTGAAATGACTGTATATAGCTCCTCTGAAACTAGATGTGTGTCAAATCACAAATCCAGAAACAGAATTTCTTATGGTAAATTTCAAAACCTTGCCTTTCAGACCTTTTATTCTTCCTACTGAAAACAAGGAGCCAAGAGACAAATTCTAAACCCCCAAAACCTGTGACTTCCGGCTTAAAGAAATATGGCTTTAACTTGACCATTATCTTTCTTTCTCTCTTAGCAGTCTAATGCTAGATCATATGTCAGTCCAAGAAAAAGTGCTAAAGTTCTCTTATCTATATCAATGTAAACAGGGAGATCCACTCAGGTTGGCCTCAAGAGTGCACAGCTCTTCTGGGAGTTGAACTGATATATGTGTGCCTGCAGTACTTTCCTGTGCTGGTGTAGATACATATGTATAAGTCTGATAAATGTTAGGAGTTGGTTGGGCTGTAAATCAGCTGACGTCTATAATCATTCATGTTTAACTGACTTAAATATTTCTGAGGTTTCTGTCAAAGATCTAATGACATTTATTCAGGACAACATTTTTCATATTCTAAAATGTCTGTAATAGGTGATGTGTTTATAAAAAATCCTGTTTTCAAGACCTTTGCATAGGAGATGACTAAGGTCAAAGAGACTCCAAAAACAAGGTCTCTGAATACAAATATATATGTCTAACCCTAAGCAATGAATCTAAATACAATTTTAAATTGTCCTTGTGCAGTAAAACTTCATCCTGTACCTGTGTATAGGCTTAAATGAAAGTATGAGATCATGTATATGATTATTTTACATATAATCATATAGATA
>WBMY01009986.1:0-25833 GCA_013397315.1 Donacobius atricapilla | reverse complement strand
TATATATATCTCCCTGGCCTCTATCAGTCATGTATCTTACTTTCTTCACCTTCCTCCCTCAGGGTCTCCTGAGCTGCTTGGGGCCTGGCTGGCTGCTTTGGGATTCACCACAGAAAGGGTTCAAACCAAGGCTTTGGTATTTACAAGGTATTTACCAAATACCAAGTAAAAGTTCACCAGAAGCCAGATTTCCGTAGTTACAAAGCAGTTTTGTTCCAGCTACACTTCTAGCTATAGGTACCAGAAATAATTTCCTTGTGCAAAATGCTTGCAATGATAGCAATAAAGTAACATTTTATGGACAGTAATGTGGGCTTTTACAGCAAACTGAGCAATTTGCAAGCCAAAAACCAAAAGGTTTAATAATGCTATATTCTAAATGGCATTTGTAGCATCTGTGATTATTTTTATAAAGGTTCTAAAGTAATTTAGAACATAAAGATTAAAGATTCTTCCATCTGTGAGTGAGAAAAGATTGAAAAAAAAAAAGATAGGAGTGATTTTTCCTGTATTTCAGTAGCAGCTGAAGTACTAAGATTCTAATTGTTAGCTCACAGTCCTCATAGAGAGGACTTTCCAAAGTACCTTTTATCTTCCTATGGCTTCATTAATTCCACACATTGTCATGAGATTAGTTTATTTTTCAGCTGGAAATGGGACTTTTCTGAGAAGGGTCAAAAGCCACGAGGTGTAATGTCAAAGAGAGAATGATAAAGACTATTCTAAGATAACATTTGGTCAGAAATCTTGTCATCAATTTTGAATGACATTTCTACTAGGAACACTACAAATCACATTGACTCCTTCCCAAGTGTCGTATTGACTTTGTTGCAGTCTGCTCAGGTTGGTGTGCATTGATGCATATTTGAATGACTCTTCATCTCAGTTGCAATATATTATTTAAAAATGTCAAGCCTATTTTGCTGTTCCTGGAAAACAAATGATTCTCTCTGAGCTCTTAACATGTACACAGAATCTTCTCTCACTAATTTTCTTAAATTATGTATTTCATTGCTGTCTGCTGCAGATATAGGGTGATTGTGTAATTTTCTTCTAGCCATTTCTATATTCACATTTCCTTGTTTAACTTTTTGGTAGGGATGTATGGATATATATGGGTTATATTTGGCTGTACATACATATATAGATAGATATATATAAATTTGGGAGATATATATGTATACACATGCACACATACACATACTGTTTGATGTTGGCATCTTTACCTGACTGTTTTAAAACCTAGGACTCCCTGGGTTTTTTGGTGTGGTTCAGGATCCTGAATGTATTTATTTTCCAAGAAGTTGAACTATAAGCTCCCAACTTTGACAATTCGTTTTTCATGGTAACTAGTTCAGAATGAAAAATCAGTCTTGTATTTGGTTCCTGATACCTTTAATTCATCCTGCCTTTCTATAGAAATCTGACATGTCTCCCCACATATCAACAAGCTACCTCTTTTTCCAGTCTGAAGAGCTGCAGCTTATTTGTTCATTACTCATAGGTAAGTAGTTCTGTAGTTTTTCATCCTACTCGGTTAGTCGATATTTTACTGCTTTGAACCCCTACAGACCTCTAGTCTTGATACCATCTGGGTCTGCCAAAATTTTTGGTTATTCCTTTCATCATTTATTGCTTAACGTGTGCTGTCATTTCATTCACAGATCTATTCTATGACAAGTCTCAATGAAAAATGTTTCTTGAATGTGACATTTTATTCCCACAGAGGACTTTAATGTAAAAACTACATTCAGTTTCACTGCAAAGTTCTTATCTTCTCTAAATGTTTCTTTTATAGCCAGATAATTGGCTCTACAGACTCTCCAGCAGGCTTCTCTTTGTTTGAGGATGGATTTAATGTTCCCTTTATTTTGTTGGTTCTTAATTTTTAATTTTTTTTTTTATTAAATCTGAGGGAGTTTCTGACCCTTTTTATTCATTCTTTTTTAGTAAATAGTTTCAGTCTTTTGAAGGATGCCCTCTTACTTCAAATAAGCACCTTTTACCTTGCTGGAAAGCCAAGTTATCTTTATTTTGTCTTTTCTCAAATCTTTATTATAAGGCAATATTTATTAAACTGATACTTGTTACAGAGGTTACTATGAGGTGTTTTTAAATGTTCCAGAAGATGTCTTAAAGATTTTGACATATTACTTCTTTTTTAGCAAGCTTCCTGCTTTTTTGTTCATTTTCCTTGATGCTTTGTTTGGTTGGTTTTGGTTTTGATTTTGGTTTTTTTGTTTGTTTGTTTTGTTTTGGTCATCTTTTCTATTATCAGAACTGTGGTGTCTTTTAAACTATGCATCAGTTAGTATTGCCATCCGAATAAGCAGATCATTATGAAAGGTAAATTCTCGTCTTTTCTCACAGGTCCTTTACTCTCCAGGAATTATCTGTTATTCACTGATGTGAATAGCAGTTTCTTTGGAATTTATCTAGAGATCCCATGGATATAGAAAATTATTCAGAAAAATGAGCAAGATCTATTCTGAAGATTCTCATATTTTTTAACTCAGTGTTGGAATAGCACAATTACTTTCCTTCCATTATTTTTTAGTGTGCTTAATATGTTTAGTTCAGGACCAAACAATTAGTTCTCCTGTACATTAATTTAAAATGATGCTGTACATCTGTAGAACCATAGGAAATATTGATTTGGATTCCATGTAAATGTAATAGACCTTTCATTTTTTTCTTCCATTTCTAATCAGTTTCTGTTTACACTAGCCATTATCTGAGGCAAAACAAAACTAAACTAAAACCAAAAGAAAAACAAATAAACAAAGCAAAAACAAAACCCTAACTTTTATTTTTACCTATAATGGAAACATCATCCCAAACTGAGTCACATTCTTCAAAGCTGGCCATCCTGTGCTTCTGCCTTTGTCATGGGACCACCACTGATCTAATTCATTGCTTGGAAAACGTATGAAAGCAGAGAAAGGGCATTCTTTACACCACTTCAGTGAAAAGTTTTGTGACCTGCTTCAAAATGCAGGAAGGAGGAAGTGAAATTATAGTTATGCTGGAAACACAAAGTTGAAGTGTAATTTCAGAAAAGAAGAATTTCTAAAGCATATTAAATCTTTTAGGAAAGAAAATAGTACAAAAAGAAGACTTGATCAAGCCATTAGAGATCTGGAAGCTCAAATTCATCCAAAAGGAATGGCAGGACAGGGCAGCAATACAAAAGGCAGTGGAAGACCTTGTGTGGAGTGAGGGAGAAGTCAGAATATCATCCAAATATTTTCTGTAGCTGTAGCTGCTATTCTCTCCTTCTGTCTAGTAGGTGTCCTTGGCCATAGAGACTTTGAGATGCTCCCTTGTCTCCAAATCTGTCAGAGATCTGTAATCTGAAAAAAGGAGAAAGCTCTATGCAAGTTATATATTCAAAAAATTAAATTTGTAAATTTCTCCCGCCCTATTTGTTTGAAATAACTTCACACAGAAGAATCTAGCTTAGATGTCTATGAAGTCATATCTTTCTTAGAGTTCAGCAGGAGAGTTCACTTACCATCTACTCACCTCCAGAAGGACACTGCTTCATGCATTTTGCATTTCCTAAAATACTGTTGTGAGCCTTTCCTATTTCTTTATATACTCATAGTCTTGTGCTTTAAAATTCAAAACATGGAAAAGCTTTTCCAATGTGCCAAATTTCTCATAATCTTGTAAATGAAGACATAGCAAAAAAGTAGCAAAAAAGAGTTTTTAACTGTCACTGTTTTATAACTGTCAAATAAGACATATTTGAATCAGCATACTTTGTAGATTAGTACAAGGTTTTTACAAATTCTGAAGTTTTAAATACATTATTTTACAACAAAAGTCCTAGAAAAAAATACTCTTTTGGTCTAAGTACACATGTAGCAGTGTGTTTTATAATTTGTGTTTTATGTTAATTTGTGGGTCAGTTCATGTACCTCCATTGTTATACAAAATTTGCTTGTATCTCATTATCCCCTTCCCTACAGCCAAGTATCCATTCCCTACTCCCCTCCTCTGGGGTCATGTCTATCAGCCCAGGGGTCTGTCCCTGCTGCCGGAAAGCCCCTGAGGGACGTGGAGTGATAGCTATAGCCAGAAGAGTCCCTCTTCCTTTTAGGGAGATTGGCCCCCAGAGGTGTCCCTCACCCCTCGGGTTACTCCCTGCTTTACCCTGGTTGGTGAATCCCTTATCTCCTTCCCTTCTCCCACCTGAGCATAAAAGTAACTGTCCTTCCTTTGTTCTGGGCTCTGCCAAGGAGAAACTCTGAGGTGAAGAGGTCCCGTCAGGGGCCCCAATAAACTTGTGTGCCAACCCCTCTGCAGAGCCCTCCTTTCTCTGCTCACCACCGTAGCCTCAGCCCTTGGGCCGGTGCCATGAGTTGGGTGCGCTGAGGAGCCCCCAGGATCAGCCCGGGGTGCGTGGCAGACGGAGCTCTACCTGCTGCTGCCCAGTGCCAGGGTTAGCTCGGGCTGGCAGAGTGGGCACTCTGAGAGGCACAGCGACACACACACATCTGATAAACGATTTTTTAAAAAAATGTTTGAAATAAATAAAAAGGAGCTATCACATTTTATTTTCTTGTATACCTCTCCTTGGAAGCATTCTGTGAAGACATGAAAAATTGGGTAAATCTGACTCTACATTAGCAAGTCTTATTCTCATGATCATGTCTTTTACCAATTCTCAGGAAAATGCAAAATTTCACTTTTTTTACATTGCAATTTAAAACTTGGATGACTTAATTTGCAGTTCACTTCCTGAGTCACACTCAGGTATGTATTTTTCAGTGGGTTGAGGAAGTGGCAGTCACTAATTTCTCTGTCTTCAACATTCTTCCTCTTGATAAGTTTTCTTCCAGTTACTTTGTACAGGGTGTATGCCTGAAGCCAAAGTAACTCACTGTCAAAAAGATTCCTGATACAAGGTTATTTTTGCAGTCTAATTTATTAAAATATTTTAATTTAACTTCTATATGTTACAAGGATGTTGAAGGTAAAAATGATGTTCAGACAAAAGATTTGAGATTGATAAACACATTTTGAAAATGGAAGGGGTAGAGCTGTAAACACCAATTTTGATTTCCTTTATGACTTAAAACAGTAATTTCCATAGCAGATCCAAAATTCTCATTGAAATTGAAATCTAGTTAAAGAAAACTCTCCACTCAGGTTAGCCTTGTAAAAAGGCAGACTTCCCTGGATCCATTTCTTAATAAAGAGTATAAAAATTTTGATTCTTTAACTTGTATCACGAATATATTTATCAAAAATATTTAGCATATAGATGAAATGAAGTAAATATTTCAATGGCATTCTGGCAGTTTTCATACAAGTAGGCTCCACAAATTTCAAACCAAAATTGCTTCATCTAACCTTTTCTGAATTATTAGGTCAGGTCATTTTTTTAATTTATTTGCATGAAAGTAGTCAACAACTTAAAGGAATTTTTCAATTAATTTCAAGTAATTTAGTGCTTTAGGTACTTTCTCACTAGTAAGTGAATTAAATTCTGAATAAATGTAACTACTCACTGGGTTTTTTGACTATTTAGGTTTTAAATATTAGTATCACATATTTTAAGTATTGAAGTATTAAAGTACGGTAGAACTTCAGACATAGATAAAAATATTTGACATCTGAAGAGCTGTCTGCTCCTCAGAGGGAAACAAAACATTGGTCTCATGAATACAGTTGCTTATTATCTGTATTGTCTCTTACAAATGGTGAAACTAAGTTGAACTTCTCTGATAAAATAGAAGCAAAATTGAAGTCCTGTCTCACAGATGATTTCAATATATGAAAATGTATACACATATTTTATTTTCATTGAATTATTTTTTTAATTCCCCTAACTCCAGATGTTATTCTTCATAAATTCCTCCAAATGTTTAATTAACTGTAAAAGTTGGAAATTTTCACTTGTTAATTTATTTCAGTATCAGTTGCCATATCTCAGTTGAACAGATATTTTATTGTTAGAGGGTTTCTTCATGCAGCCACTGAAAAATAAGAAAAAAATTTTCACAGAAGATAAAACACTACCATGGAAAAGCAACTCTTTATTAAAAAAGCAGAAAGGCTGACATTTTGCAAATGTTATAGACAAAAATGAATTGGTATGGAGATTCAGCTCCATCTATCCACTGGACTTCAGAGGCAAAATAAAACTGCTTAATTTAATCCATCTGTTCCCTAGAATGAATCCACTGTCAGAAGCACTGATGTCATCCTACAGCACCACATATTTTCAGAGTTTCTGTTTTAAATTTTTTCTACTAATAATATTTTTCAAAGCTGTCTTTTCAAAAGACAGATAGAAGTAGTTTTCTTTAATTTTTTTTTAAATAGTTTTAAATTATTTTGGGAGAAGACTTACATAACTTACACAATAAGTCCGTAGTATCTGCATGATACTCTTCAAGTAAATTTGATATTCTAAATTGCATATTTTTAAAAAGTGGAACAAATGTCCTTGCTTAATAAAACACAAGGTAGGTTTAGAATTAAGGGATATGAAACACTTACTATTTTGACAATGCAGAATTTATCTAATAAAGTATATTAATTCATTTAAACTCAAAACACTTTCTTTTCCATTATTTTTAAGCCACAACATATTTTATATTAAGGAGTTTACATACAGAATTGTTCAGGAATAATTCTAGAGAACAGAGACAAGAATTCAAGTTTTATTCCAGTTTTGGACCAAAATATACTCCCAGTTCATCCAGAGGTAAAGATATGTTTATTAATTTTATGCTAAAATAAAACAAATATTTTTATCAATCTCTCATATTATTTCTAAGATAGATAATTATAACTCATGTTTACAGTCAGTGAGCTACATGTACTGTGTGCTTCTAAGTCTGGCCAGAGGTGATTTGAAGCAATTTCAACAAAATTGTAGCAAGCTATAAATAATAATCTAGGTCGAAAGGTAACAAAATATTAACAAGTTATAATTTTAACAACAATGATTTTACTTCAATTTTTCCTGCTCAGATTTAAGAAAACTAATAAACAAACAGTTAAAAACCCCTCAAAACCCAAACCAAGAAAAACCTATAAAAAAAACAACCAACCAACACTAAAAACCTCCTGTGAAAAACTCAACCAATCAACGAACCGACCAATCATCCCAACCAACAAGCAAAGACATCAAATGCAAAATTATCTGTCATATTTTTTGAAAGTTAAAAGCAACATAAAGCCATGGGGAAGAAACTACCATGCATCCTGAACTATAGATACATCTCTTGCTATATAAAAATATTTCACTTAAAAAGCAAGTAAAAAACATCACTGAGGTGACAGACAGAGTACTTAGAAGTAAGAAAGCTTTAAGTTTAACTTTTGTCACTATAACCTCAGCCTCATATTCTCTTAATTTATTTGAAAATTATTTAAAATTGAATCAGCTATTTACATTGAAAATATCTTTAAATAAACAATTTTAATCCTATTATCTTGTGCACAAGAATGAATCCTTAGCCACCTTACTTCTGAACACAGATACTTTATAATACTTTTTATATGATACATCTTCCCCTATACTAAGTGCAATCTCTTTTTTTGTTCAGGAGAGAACAAAACAGAAGTTTATAAAGAATTCTGTATAAACATCAATTTGCTGTGGGATTTTTAATTAAAAAGAAGAATCTGAAATTTGAAAATATTTTTTGTTCAGGTAAACAAAATAAGAATGCACATAGCACATTTTCCAACCATTCAAGGAAAAAAAAAAAAAAGACTCTTTAGAAGAATAACTAAAACATTTTCAGAGAAAATACTTACAAGTATAGCTCTTAAAGGCTGATTTTCTTTGACTTATTACAAAATCCACCCCTGTAGTTTTATTTTCTTGGCTGTCTCAGTGGATGTTGATTTGGATTGTTGGAGAAGAAATAACTTTTTGCTCTTTTATTTAGCTGGCAAAACTTCTTAAGAGACTATTTTTCTAGAGTGATTTGATAACATTTGATCATATTTTTCATCTAGGTCATGCATTTGGTTCCAGGAATAAAATTACCAGGAAAAGTTTAAGAATACAGGTAACTTGGATCATGTTGCTCTGTATGTCTCTGAGTATATGCATCCTTATATTTTAAAGTCTGAAATTTAAATTCTATGACAATGCCATTTTGTAAAGTGGAGAAGTTAATTTCACAGAGTATTGTTTCTGCAGCACAGGAGAACCCTTGCGTAAAGGTTCTTTTGTTGCTAAGAAAGCCATTAAGCAGCAGCAGCAACTATTTAGGATAAACTTGTTAAGCACTGTCATTTTACCCGGCACTTCCACAAATGCTGCCATATGATTAACTCAACTCTGATGTAATTTCTTTAGTCTGCCTACTAAAGGTAATGTGTTACTGAGTCTCAGGGGGCATAAATATCTGTGGCTGATATGGATCCAGACTTCCAGTCTTTACCCCGTAAGTCTTACACTGAGCATCCTGGCTGCGTTCTGAATACTCTTCATGTATTTCTCGTTTCTGGTTTTCTTTTCATGTGCTTGTACTTTCCTGTTTATAGCTCCTTCATATTCTCTCCTACTTCTGATTGCTTAAAGGTCAGGTACTAGTGTAGTTTTAGAATATTCACCTGTGCAGATCTTAACCCACGAGAAGTTAGTTCTCATTTCCAGTAATTTTACAATACTTTTGAAACGTAAAACTAATATTGAGGCATTTGGCAGGAAATGCAATCTCTGCAGCTCACTATATTTTTGTGTATTTGTTGGCTACAGCTTCCTAAAGCTTGTCAAATTAAGGAAATCATGTTGACTTTCTAAAAAGGAAAAAAAAAAAAAACCAAAAAAAAAACCAAAACCAAAAAACCCAAAACATTAGAATTAGGTTTTAAATAGAATCTATACATATTTAAAGGTTTGATTTTTTTTTGTCTATGGGTTTTTCTGGTTTTACTAGTTTTTCCTAAGGTAATCCTGGTTTTACTGGCTTTTTGAGGCCTGGTTCCACAATTTAAGAAATACATTGCTTAAAAAAAAAATTAACCTGCTCAAAATTATGACTAGATGAAAATATCTGATTTAGGTAAGAAAATCAAATATGTTCTTTATTAGGTTTTTGATTCTTATAAACCCATTAGTTATTTTTGATGTACTTCATCAGAAAAAAAATTTATTGTGTTCTACCTATCAATAATGAAAAAATGCACGCTGCAATCATCCAAAATAAAGACACCAACAAACACCCAGAAAACATACATTTCTGTTTGGCAAGAAATGTGCTATGGGAGATGCCTACATGCCACTTTCATGTACTGCAGTCCTTCCTTGTGTGCTCACACAATATTTTGGAGATCTTGTCTATCTTCTTAGACATTCCTGTTGTATGACAACATGTTGTTGCTGCTAACTTTAGGACAGAACCTGAGTGATTATCAGCGTTTGTTAAATCCCCAGGCACAGGTAGATGGTGGAAGCTTGCAATGTTCACCTCTAACTGTGTGTGCCATTATCTTAAACTATGGAAACAAATGTTAATGTAATGAGAAGCTAATCAGAAACAAGAACCTGAAGAAATTAAGTCAACACAAGTTGATTACCAAAATACTGTCTTCAGATCAAGGAAGATACAGAAAAAAAGGTGAAGGAAGTTACTCTGTGAGTGTTTTCCATATTATTCTGAAGGACAGGGTTAAGGCCAGGCCATGTAAGTGTGCTGATTTCTTCACCTGTATTATATGAATTAAAATTTTAAAAGCAAACTGTGCAGATCTGTTGCTGAAACTAAAGTTCATATGCAACCTTCTGGTCACCATTTAATGAATCTACAACATATATATTATTTTATTGAAAAATATTAGCAGACAAATACAACTGATAAGAAAAGAGTTTATGAAAGAGTCAACCCACATAAAAATGGCTAACAGAGAAAGCTCTTTTAAATCATTTCTCTGAGGCAATGGTGAAAGATAAGTTTGGGCATCAAAAGAAGGGATAGGGATAAAAAAGAGACATTCTTTGGCAAGATGAGATGCAAGATATTGACCAAGAAATATGAAAGTGGTAATGCTCTAAAAACCTGTAGCACGTCAGCACTGTGTGTTTTGGCTGAAGTAGAGCATGACAAACCAACTTCTGAGGCCTGTTCCAAGGATGGCAACATGTGACTTTGTGTGAAGGATCTGAACCGTTTGCCACTGCACTGTGCTTCAACAGACTCATCCATATAACCTAGACATTCTTGGAGTACTCGTTGTGTGCTTGAGTAAGGACATCAATTCATAGTCTGTCATTCCCTCTGTCTTGAGTGACACTGAATTAACTTTGGCAATGACATCAGCAAACACCATGTGAGAGGCGGAAATGTAATGATTAACAGCCTAACATTGTTATGAAGGACTTTTTGCCCATTATGGCAAAACTCTATAAAGAAGCTGCAATCAGCAAAGCCTACCCCTTCCTGAATCTGCCTCCTGAGAGGAACTGTGGACTGTAAGTTAAACCATCTAAGAGAATTTGAGATAAGATAAAGGTGACACTATTGTCCAGTTACTCAGGTCTAAGGAGGAGTGAACAAGCCTGAGGGAGAAGAGTATATCTGTAAGAAAGACAAACCCAGCAGCTGTGCTGAAAATTAGTTCTGACTGAGTTCAAAGTGCTAATACAGGCCCAGAGGCTTGTAAAATTCACAGACCAGAGAGCTAAAAAGCTAAGCTTTCTCTCACCATACCATATTTGCAAATGCATTACTGTGAAACTATATTTTAGTAATTGTGGCCAGGCTTTGCTTCATCCCTAAGCCAGTAAGTTGGAGGAACCCATGTATATCTTCCTTTCAATCAAACTTACAAAAACAAACAAATAAACAAATAAACAAATAAAATAAAATTAAATAAAGAATAAATAACAGTTTAATGGGTAAGTGCTAATGTGGTTGAAATTTTTCACTGAGCAAATAGCTGATTTTTTTCCTTTCTCCATAATTCTTTTGTTTAACCACAATGGCTATGGGTTCCAACTTGGGCATGCCAAAGAGTGTTTGATCTATATATTTCAAGGTTCTTTTCACTTGTATTAGGCACATATGTTCCAATGCAAGATCCAGGTAAAAACGGTGATTTAGGAAAATTTTCTGTCCTTTGTGACACACTGACCTTTTCTTCAAAACAAAAAAGGAAGAGCTCATGGATGTCTCTTTTATTTAGATTTAATAACAAACGAAGAACAATTTATAATTGAAGTACTTTTAAAAAATATAAGAAGTTGAATTGGAAAGGATGTGTTACGCATCTTGAACCTAAATTGGCTTGTGACATTAGGAAGCCACTTATTCATTGTAATGGAGGTAAAATTAGACTTGTGAGGATGAAGGGTTTTGAGGTGCTTTTCATGTTTTTTGCTGCTTTTTTATTCCAAGTGGACACTGTTGATTAAACTGTGTTCAAAATTCCTGCCCTGTCTTATAATCATTACTGGAAATAGCCTTTTCACAAACCTGTCAACCAACCAAAAATAAATAAAAAGTGAAAAAAAAAATCTAAAGTTGAACACTGTTATTGATTTTGTCCCAGAATTCATAGACCATGTCCAATGCAATGCAGGAGCTCCAACTATAGTTCCAGCTCTGCTCTAGTCATCTGTCCTGGACTCCCTGAATAGATAGATATCTGTAGAAAGTTCTAAACAGTGGAAAAGGTAAGAACAAGCATCT
Source organism: Donacobius atricapilla (assembly GCA_013397315.1). Classification (NCBI taxonomy): domain Eukaryota; kingdom Metazoa; phylum Chordata; class Aves; order Passeriformes; family Mimidae; genus Donacobius; species Donacobius atricapilla. Next base: position 14,167 of record WBMY01009986.1, on the reverse strand, counting down.
GTTCCAAATTTGATTTCCAGATCACAATTATAAAATTAATTTAGAACATTTCTTTCGTTAATCAACTCTGAATTTTGAAGCCGTTACTTGAAATGTAAAAGGGAGGATCAACTCTCAAAGTGCCCTTGGTCTATGACTGTCAGGAGTCACTGTCCTTTAAATGACAAAATACGGTTGGAGTTTTAAAGAGCAAAAGCCTTATAAGGGTTATATTTTGATTGATGAGTTACATTATGACTATTATTATAGCGGAGACCTGAAAAACTGTAATAATTAGCCTGTCAGCTCAATTGTTACTCTTTATTAAAAATGAATGTGAGGGAGCAATTAATCTCACATCTTTAGCTTCATTACACTGTTCTGTTACTGCGGTTGTGTGCAGTTCAATATGCCAGATAATCTTCAGAACAATATTATTTTCTAATTTAAGTCTTCACTTTCCTTATTTTGATATTGCGCTCAAAGAGAAATATTAGTTTGAACATCCTAGACAAAATAAAATTGTTGAAATGGAACCAGAGTTGAAAGTTTCACCCCAAAGTGTAAAATTTGAAATGGAGGTCATTATTATCCCTCAAATCAGGCCTTGCTGAGCTTATCACTTCTCTGCAAGGACTAAAAAGCCAGAAGATTATTGGTAATGTAAAAAGAGCCTAGGCTTACACAAGTGAAGGAGCAACTGGGCTACTGTGTGTCTTTCTCTGCCTTCCATATATGTTTAACTTCCTAATTGAGCCAAGTATCAATGGTAGAAGTTTTGCAAATCCAGGTAATTTAAACCTGAATTTGGATACATAAAGTCTTTTCAAGTTGTGTTCATGAGACGCCGGAGCTCATGATCCTGTGCGGATGAAGCAAAGCAGTAAGCAGTAGTAGAACCCTGATCTTCCTGAGAGCTATCTTCACCTTCTTCAAGGACCTACTTGGAGGTATCCCAGGGACAGGATGCTAGAAGAGAAGGCAGACCAAGAGCACTGGGCAATATTCAAGCATCCTTTCCTCCAAGCTCAAGACCAGAGTATCCCCATAGTGAAAAAATCAGGCGAAGGGGGCTAAAAATCTTCATGGACAAGCAGGGAGCATCTAGGAAATCCCACCTGTAAGATATTTAGGCAACGTGAAAAGTGGACAGGACATGTGGAAGGACTATAGGAAGATAATCACAGTATGCAGAGATGCGACAAAGGCCAAGGCACACTTGGAATTGGGTCTCACAAGGACTTCAAGGGCAACAAGAGGGGCTTTTACATCAGCACATCAGCAGCAAAAGGAATACCAGGGAAAAGTTGGAGCTACTGCTGAATTAAGATGGGTGTCCTGGTAATGGAAGACACAGAGATGCTATTGAAGAAATATTTAGTACTCCTCCTTGTATGTAGTACACACTGATAAAGACTCATTTCAGAAGTATATCACTGGAGAATCACTAACACCAAAATAAATTCCAAACACCATCAAATTTTGAGTAAATAACTTTTTGAACATGTCAAAAATAAATTAAGTTCAACTGGCCTTTAAGATATATCAAACTTTAATATTCACTCAACTCAGAAGTGCATTCTGATTTAGGTCTTCAGGAAGAGAAAAAATCAATTCACCTTTCTGTCAGCCAAAGAAATATCTGTAAAGAGACTGACAGGAATTGTTTCCAGTGCTCAACAGGAGACACTTGCCATGTGGATAATATCTGAATTATCTGAAGGGCTGTTGAAGAATAGAGAAGATTTTGCTATGACTGTATACATTACTCTTTTGTTCCTGTATCTACTTACAAAGTGTACTGATTAGACCAAACTTTTTTGGCAAAATTGTGGAACACTTCAACTTCATTGTCATCCAGATAGACATAAACTATCAAATTCAAGACTTTTCAAGACCTGTTTCTCTTTCACATGCATTTATATACACACACATATATATACACACATACATACATATATATACATGAAAACATATTTCAGATAGGTATGAATTTTTTCATAAAAAATAAACTCATCTGTACAGTACAAGTACCAGTATTTTTCAGCCCAAAGTTTTCAAATATTGTATTTTCATTAACAGATACAGATGCTCCAAGTTAGATCTCTTGAACAAAGAACTTGAAGTTGTCTATTTGCTGAAAAGAGATGCAGAACAAAATTAATTTTCCAATTAAGGTCAGGTGGAAGGGCATTTATCAGCTAACATAGATGATTAAATTTAATAGGATTGCCCTTTTTTAGGTTTTGTAGTCTGGTAGACTGCAAATAGAGCATGAGAGCAGCAGTCATGAATTGCCTGATAGGCTTACCTTTGCAGGGCACTTTTGGCTAGCTGTGGAATATGGACTAGATCTCTGAGAGGGTTTTCATTTGGTACGATCGATGAGAATGAAGAAAGTAGTAACAATATATGAAGCAAAATTCCCAACACCATGGGAGATGATACACTGTCAGCCTTGGTGACCAACACTTCTACCAGTAGTATATTGAAAACGTTGTTTCATGTTCATTAAAAAAGGAAGGCAATGACCTTGCAGAGAAGTCAAATTTGTAAAACTGGAACATATTCAACATGTTTTTCAGCTGTGAATTAGTGGAACCACACCACAGTATTTGGAGATACGGGACAGGTACATACCAATACGAAAGAGATGTGGTGGCATGATAATGCAGATAATGACAGGTAGCACAGAAACATTATTTCCTTTCTGCATGCGGGGCTTGAGAATCAAGAAGGTAACACATGACACTATATAATTCATAATGCCTAGGTCACGACTGCTCAGTCTGAATGAAGAGAATCTGTGCTTTTGATTAAATTGCCAGAGCTTGGCAAAGATACTAATGTAGACAAAAGAAATAACAATAAACTTAAAATCTTTTTTTTTTTTTTTTTTTCTCCTAATGATGTAGTCAAGAGCTCCAGGAAGCTGGTTTTGAAATGAATTTTTATCTGGGTAAAAATCAAATATTTTTCTGGTATCAGATTACTGATTTTGAAAACAAAGTAATCAAAGTGGAAAGACAAAAATACTTTTTACTTACATAAAAATAGCAATGTAAATTGAAAATTTCCACCTCATAGTTAATGACTATGCAATATTATACATTTTGTGCAGCTTATTTAGGATCAAAGTAGAAGGAGGTTGATTTTTCAGAAAGGAATCACAGGTTATTTTCTTTGGCAAGTATTTTTGGCTTGGATAACATACATATTTATTGAATACACATTGTTTGTCTTTGAATCAGTATTAAATTAAATAGAGACTTCATAAGATATACTCATTTTGAAGTTGTTTTCTAATAGTAAGCAACCATTTGCTGTTAAGAATGAAGTTTTAACAAGGAGACTGTAAAGATGATGCTAAACTGTATTCTCTTTATGACACAGGTCTTGCAATTTTGCCCTTTTGTTCTTCAAGTCATAGCTATATAAAGTCAAATAATTAAAAATAATCCTTATTGAGCACATAAATCCAATGTTCAATTTATTGTTTTGGAAATAATTTGCAAAGCAGCTGAAATCTACATGAGTTTTATATTATATCTTTGTACTTGAAGAAATTTAGAGTGTTTATATTGTTTCAGGTGGATCAGACTTTCTCCAACTTGTCTTCCACTTGTGTCCTGGGGCCAGAGGATATTTTAAGGACATAAACTGATATTCTAATTTTGATAGAGCCAGTAAAGATAATAATTATTGATATATTCACTTTTTATTCCTAATTTTTTACAGATATGTTGAAGAGGTTATGAGGACTTTATGTGAAGAAATATGTAATTATTTCTTTTGTTTTAATTTGCCTTTCATCCACCTTCAGTTCTTTGAAAGAGGTGTGCAAAATGACAATGAATTCCACATGAAAGGCTTGGCAGCCAGTGAAATTGATTTACATGCATTGTCAAGTGAGTTTGAAAAATCCAAGCTGAAAGTGAAAGTGGTGATAACTCAGCAACAAGTTAACCNNACAAGTTAACTGAAAGTTAAATCCCTCAGAATGATATAGTGATGCAGGCAGATGAGTATATAAGAGTTAACAACAGACAGCTCTTTGCTCCCACATTTATTTCTAATTCCGTGCACAGTAAGAAATGCAGTATTGAGGTTAGATGTGTATAGGGTATATATTCTTAAATCCTTACGTCTAAATAATACTCACAGTACTACTTTGTTATTTAACCATGCTCCTGTATGTTGAACATTTTGACTGTTTTCTTGTTAAACTACTGAGATAAATAGGATAATAAATTAATCTATGTACTGGCATGCTGGTTAAATCTGAGAAAAAAAAAAAAAAACCGAATACGTTTTGGGTTCTCTATAATAATAAATACCACAATGCCATTTGTGGGCTGAGACGGGATTACAGTGTAAGTCTTATTGCAACATCACCATTCAAGCTTTGAAATGTATAGATATGGGATTTGTCAGTTTAATATCAAATACACAGCCTGAGTCAACACTGCATGGCAATGGAGATTTTAAAATAAAGCAGGAATTAAGAATACACTTACACCTAATCTATAAACTTAAACCTCTAAGTACTGCTTCATTTATAGGTGAACCAATTTGGGTTACTCTGGGACTTTTTCTCTCAATTTAGCAATTAATATGTAGGTTCATATTAATTCTGAGACAGTTTCTTGATGCAGACTGATGCTGAAAGTGTCATTGCAGAAGTCAACCTTTTAAAGTAAAAAAAAATCAGATTTGCTGTTCAGAAAATCTAAAGAACTCTAACAGATTTTTTTATTTGTATACCTTTAGCTTTTTTTTGGTTTTGGTTTTGGTTTTGGTTTGCTTGTTTGTTGGTTCATTTGGTTGTTTTTTTTAAAAATATTGCAATATTAGCTAATCATAACCTATTTCTGACGTCAAGATACTTTTCCAGTCATTAAGCACAGCTTTTCAATGCTTTGTTTTCTTTAATTACAAACAAAATTTTGCATGGCCTCTGAAGCAACTGAAGCTGTTGTTCAGAAAAGATACAGAAGAGTGGAAATAAACTTGTAAATGGGAGAAAGAGACTTTAGACATAATAGGTAAAGGGACATGGGCAGAGCAATAACAAAAATAATGGGAACTAAAATGAGAAAAAAAAAAAGAAAATTAATGGGACAAGTCTAAGTCTAAGTCTAAGTCAAGAATATTGATTAGACTGTAATAAAAGTCCTTTATTTCTGCAAAGAATAAAATATGAATTTTGAGTGGTTTGGGTTTTGGTTTTTTTTTTTAAGGCATAAAAAACCCCAAACTACATAAACAAAATGCTATTTTAAACAGCTAGGGAAAAATTGTTGAGATATACAGCCTTATCCAACCTCCCTTGGGCACAGGACAGCTTCAGATCATAATAAAATATATTTATTAATAAGATGTATTTATGAGGGAGAGCCATTAAAATTAACCCAAATAATCTATCTGAAGAATCAAAAAATATTCTAATAAACAAAAAAATGGCTTAAAATTTTATATTTATAGCCGGGGTTTTTAAAAAGCTCATTAGGTACTTAAAGCCTTGCTTAAATATTTTGGTCTCTTCTCTTCAAAAAGGAAGGAGCCATTTTCATGTGAAAGGAAATTACTAAAGAATCTAGTTTTGTTATGTAATTAAGACTTTCCTGCACAGCTATGGATAAGGGAGAATCGGAAAATTATTTCAATATTAAACCACTTTTTGAAAATGAATATTTCCTGATAAATGAAGATGGAATTAAACCTGGTTTAGAAATGTCATATGGGATGTCAACAATATTTGTGTATTTTTCCAGATTTTCCTCCGAAACGTTTTCTTAAGTCTAAGTTCTTGTATCTCTCTCTAATTTAATACCCTTAGGAATCAGAAATGTAGATTAGTACGCCAAAGTATTTCTTCCTTCCCCTTATCCCAGTTGTAAACAAAAGCAAAATAGAAAATACTTTTGCTCACCCTTTCAGTTCCTAAATGTCTACTTTTGACTGCTGGACTCACACACTAGTCAGACACAGTGATCTGTCATGGATTTCCCTCTCTAAATAACTTATAAGTATGTTACACCTAGTGAAATTATTTGGTTGGTTTGTTTATTTGTTTTAAGTAAAAAAGACATGAAGAAAACTAAAAAACACATGTATCATTCTTTTGCAAATAAAAAGGATAATTTGTCGCCTGTATAGTGAAAAGAACATTAATAGCTTAAATGTAACCCAAACACAAACCTTAAAAGTCAAAGACACTTGGGTGTTATTTAAGCCCTGAGTATATTCCAGCCTCCTGAGGAGGGGAAGTGGGTTCTCAAGAGGGCAGAGTTGGCATTTGAATAGCACATTGAACCATGGTATGATGGATGATAGTACAACACTAAGATCTAAAGTTCCATTATATAAAGATATTCCTTTATGGACCTACTTTATGAGTGCCATAATTGTATTATGTTGAAAATGTACTCAAATCATTAAAAGTAACTTTCACCTTCTGATTTGTCTTGCTAAAATGTATTATCTTGTTCTCAACAGTCACGTGCTAAGGAGTGTTAAAGATTGTAAAAAATGAACTTTCTACAAGTTCATTTGCAAGCAATCTGCATCTTTGCAGTAGGATGCTGCCTTTAACATCAATCTACATATTACTTGATTTCTATGTACTTGTCAAGACACTTAGGCAAGATTCCTCTTGGCAAAGTGCTAAATATGTTTATCAAAGACAAAACAAAACCTAATAAATACTAATAACTAGATACTTTGTGTCATCACGGCATCATGGATGTGTCACTTATGAAATGGAGGGACTTCAGTTATTTGGAGACTGTATTTTTATGTACAGATGGGCCAATGTATGACAATTCAGTGTTGGGCTCTTCGTTGCAAACCAGGATACCCTGATAGATAAGAGAAGTCTGCTGAGCTCTCTGGCTCCTTTGACATAATCTTGATACAGGGGCAGGCACATATTGATGACTGGAGTTGGAAAAGTGACGGGAAGGTCTGATGCTGGCAACTGGTAGGGCAGCTATGTGAGCACAGAAAAGTTGGGGTTTTAACAATTCTCACTGCAATGGGCCAGAATTCTTGGCTACTGGGATATAAATATAGTCTTTCCTTGGTTATGGTCAGGGTGAGATATATTCCTGGTACTGGAAATTAAAGTAGATATAAGTTTCCTTTTGAGGCTGAACAAAACCCTAATTTATCCTTGACTGGGGGAGGAGAAATAAACTGAGCATGTATAAACTTCACCTCTGAGGTTTAAACACTATGTGCAGAAAACAATTAAAACAAGAATATATGCAGCAGACTCTTAAGTTCCCTAAAACTGAGAAACTGCCATTTAACTCTTTTCCTTTTTCTTATTTTCTTGTTTTCCTTAGTATTTCCTACTTTGTTTGAAAACAAGGTCACTAGAATGCTGCTGATCCAACTTCTCTGACAATTTGCTAGTTATACCACGTCCAACTTTATGGAACTTTTCATCTATGCAGCTCTGTTGCATTGTAAAGAGCTTATGCTCCTGATTTGAATACAGAATACAGCACTAGCAAAAAAACTGTCTGAGCAACTTGAAAAAGAAAAGAAACGAAGTGAAGGAACAAATTTAAAACTTAAAGTTATGTTAGTTTGGTAGCATGCCATTAAGATGGTAGGTATGTACTAGAACCCTCAGAAAGGAAAGAATCTCTTTTTACTCTGAGAGTATTTTACCCTGAGACTTTATTAAACCCTTAAAGTATCCGTGTAAAAAATAATACGTAACTAAAATACAGTCTGAAAATATCACAGTACACAATGAAATACTCACAAAAGCTTGTTGGCATAAAACCTATGCATTTGCAATGAGTTTCTTTGCAACAGAAAATTTTGGAAAACTGGTGTGCTATTTTCTCTTAAATATATATATCGAGTTAAAAACAATTAAAAAGTTGTTACATAGTTCATTATTTGCCTTTGCAGTTTGGCTCCCTGAAGCCTGGAGCACAGTGAAACCTCCTAGTGAGAAGTATCAGACAGCAGAATGGACCTTTATTCTTGATGTGAGCAAGGGGGAAACTCAAATGCTATGAAAGCTCCCTTGAGGCTGCCATTAAGTTAGTTCATATTCACTTTACCACAACCTCTTTTAATAAGTGCATCTTTCTTAATGATGTTAATGATATTAATATGTGATATCACTCAAGAATGAAGGATTTAATCTCTTTCTCAACATTTCTTAGATCAGCTGGCTTCTCAGATGGACGCAGGCAGTTACTAAATGGCCATTTAGGACGGTATCCAAAGATGTCTGCTGTGTGCTTTTGTTTTGTGGAAATTTCATTCCCATTACAATTTTTTTTTTCCATCTTCTGCTATTTTGACCATGGAATCTGGCAGCAGAAATGACCTGTCCTTCAGTAATAGTGATCTGCATCCAACTGGAAGTACCAAAGCTCCCCAAAAATGTAATTCCTTATTTTTGGAAATCTTGGACTGTTTCTTCCTGAAACATACAAACCATTAGATTTTAGTTTACTGGAACTGGAGTATTTTTAGATCAGGTAAACTAATAATTTTAATTTTCCTTCACTGCATACATGCATTTCTGCTTTGCAAAATGTATTTGATATATCTTGCCAGCAACTTCACTATCAACAACGTACAGTGTGGTTTTGCACCTAGATACTGACAATAAGATGAACTTCTGTGCACCTCTGTGGGCTAAAGAGGTCTGTCCTGTGCAGTGATGCTCATCTGTTTTTAAATCAGAAAAATACATGTGTTAGGTACAAAAACAATACATTATATTTTAGAAATAGTCATTTCATAAAGAAATGTCACATGGAGTAAACTCGTGGTAACTTCTTAACATCAGTTTGTAGAAATCTTAGATACTAGAGAAACTGCTCACCGACTATCATGAAAAAGGAAAAGAGAAAACTGAAAAAAAAAAGGGGAGGGGGAAGGGGAGGAGACAACAGATATAATGGAGCAAATTCACTCTTTTCTTATGTATCTGTATCTTGAAGCAACTGTACTGGAGAGTGATCTGTTGGTGACCCAAGCTGCCATGATTCTTGAGCAGGTGTGTAGCAGAACTAAATACTTGTGAGAGTAGTTTTTTCTGCTAGGATATCCTTCTGGTAGTTTGTCTTGCCACAGCAGGTCCATGGTTTTCCCCCATTACCGGTAAAATACATAAAGTCCCTGAACTATGTTTACACATGAGAATAAAATGTTTGCATTTTTAAAATTGCAAAATGGAAATAAATTATATAAAATTTTTCCAAAGACATTGTTTCTTCCACAGGATATTAACAAAAATGCAATTGTAAGAATTGAGTTTTATACTTGAGCAATTAATGGACTATTTGTCCTTTCTGACATTCATTCATTCATTCATTCATAGCATTAACTCAGCAGATCAACTTGTCTACATCCATCCTTTTTCTTTGCACTTTTCTCCACCTAACCTTCACAAATAATTATCACTATGTGGGAAAAAAAGGCTGTGAGGAAAAACGGAATTACAATTAAAAATGGAACATTGCATTTTAACAGAAAAGATGGTGGTCAGCATGCCTGTACCAGGGTGACTTTATGGTACTTGTATCCCCTATCATCTGCTCTGTATATTGTGTTCTGTACCATTAAGATTGATTCTGAGGGCAAAACAAAGAAGAAGCAGACAGTTTGTTTTGAGAAATCTCTCTCACTCCTCTGCATTCTTCTCCTGGGCAGTGTGTTCAGCTGAGGCTTGGACAGACTGCTGCGGGACAGAGATCTGCTGTGCTTTTTAGTTAGTTTTAGCTGTCTAGGGCAGAGAAGTTCCTTGGACTGTTTTTTTTGGTTGGTTGGTTGGTTGGTTTGGGTTTTTTAACCTTTTTCTTGGGACTGTTCAAACCTGCTCTGGACTGAAAGCCCAGAGGAGAACTGAGAAATCACCCCTGTGCCCTCCGGGGCCCAGGATGGCATTTTTCTCCAGCACCAGAGGAACTGATAAGAGACTGAGAGAGATGAACTGCACCCACAGCAAGGACTTTTCTCAGTTTGCNNNNTGTTAAACAGTTTTTCCACTTTTCTTGAAGGAAGTTTTTTTTGTTGTGTTGCTTTTTTTTTTTTTTCCTCCCTGGACTGGTGGGATAGGGGCCGTTTGGTTTTGCTTTACCAGAGGAAACCCATTTGGAGGTTTCCTCCTAAATTTGCAGTAAACCAGGATAATGCTCAACTCCCCCCACAGAATGAATGCTAAGAAAGGATGAAACAGAGTGTGAATGTATAGACACAGTATGGAGACATACAGTTCTAACAGTATGGAAATTACAGGGAGAAATGTGGTTGCTACTCCTGGGTTGAGATCCAGGCAGCGTGCCCAACTTCCCACACAAGCACATGGCAAGGTGGGATGGAAACAAGGTGGAGCTGGAGGTACTACGGGCAGGCTCGCTTCACATCCTTGCAGAAGAGGGAGCTTTGGTGGTACCTTGTAGCTGATTAGCTGCATAAGACCAGTCAAACGAGGGATGTAGAAGACGTCTTTCTGTTGGACCAGCAACTGTGGTGAAGTCACTCTCCTCAGAGGTAATACTGAAACACAATCATTTCAAATTTGCCTGCCCCTGAGGTACAGTCAGCTATCGTGGAATACCCTTAACTGGATGTCTAAATACAAAGTTCTTTTGGAATACTGTTGCAGTTAAACACATTAGTAAAAAAATCATTTAAACAAAATTTTACCATATTTTTTCAATAATAATTTGAAATTAATTTTATCACTGATTTTTGAAAAAGTAGGAATTGCCAAACTGAATCTTAAACCATTGTTATTGCGTATTATTAACACCATAAGCCAATACATCCTGACAAGACAAGGAAGTAAATATAGAAGTGTCTTTTTTGGTAATTCTATCCTAAATATAACAGTATGTCTGAGATATTCTTCATAATGTACTCTCTGTTGGTACTTAAAGAAGTTGATTTGTTTGTATCATGTACTACTGACCAAAATGTAAAAACAATGGCATATTATTTATTTGCAAAACTGTCTTCCAAAAAAAAAAGTTTGAAAAATAATACAGCATTTTAATGTTACCACAATCAGTATTCACTTTAACAGTGACAAAGTTTTCATGATTATATCATTTTGAATACACCCGCTACTATATATAACATATATATATTTTTTTTACTTTTACTTTCAACATTTTAGGCAAAATGCATTCACCAAAGAATATATTTTCCTAAAGACAATATGAATTCACGTCAAAATTTATTTTACAATATTATATTCAGCTTTGGTTTACAGATCAAGACAGCTTTGAGGATGAAATTACCATTTTTAAGTGTTTTGGAAAGACATATATATCTTCTTTTTTTTCAGTGATACATAGAATAGTAATTATATTCGTTTAATATAATTTAGTATAATAATGTAGATGTTCACAGTTTCACACTAAATTTCTTCATTTTTCATTGGATTTGTTTCAACCGTTGGAAGTCTTTGAGTCATGATTCATTGCATGCTTCTACAAAACTAAAATTCCCATATTAAATGATAATATTTATGATTTTGTTTATAACATGTAAAAATCTCTGATACTTCAAAATTTTGCTGTTTCTTCTGAACGCAACTTCTAAATTATGTCAGGTATTATCATTTACAACCTGGGAAATTGAAACAGAAAGAAAGGGAGTGGTTTACAAAACTGTATTTTACACCTTTATGAAAGATTTGCAAAAATTATTACTCAAGAAAAAGCAAGCTGAAGAGAGCAGAATACAGCTCTTCACACTAGTGACTTCAGTCAGAAGACTAAAATACGTGTCTTCAAGTTATTTATCCTTGTATTTATTTATTTTTCTGGACTTAACTTGATTTACAGCTTTGAAAAGCACATTATTACCCATTTAATTTTAATACCAAATATTTCATCACATAACATAACAAGAAACATTCAAAAAACCTGAAATTTGTTATGCATGGTTTTAAAATTTAGTCTTCTCTTGAGTGGTGTTAATTTCAGCATTTAAAAGATCTAAATAAACATGAACAGATACTTTCAGTTAGCAAATTAGTATCAGTTTTTAGTGCATAGTAATGGAATGAAATTACAGTAATTCAAACTATTTGAACTGTTATTGCACTCTTAGAGAGGTCAGTGTCCTGTCACAAAATACCCAGACGAAGTACCTGATTTGTTAATTTCCTTTCAAAAAAAACCATGAAGCGCTAAATACATTGAAGAAGCAGCATAAACTGAACCATTAATACACCATAGGTCTTCTGCATCCCAGTCAAATGCCTCATTTCATCAGCCACACAAGGCTATGACTTCCACACTAGTCAATAATAATCATACCTGGAAATACGCCAAGTGAAGAGAATTACTGAAGTGACTGAACTTCAATTTAGTCTAAATAAAGGTACACATGCAACAAAAACAGTTTTTGACTTGTGATGAAGCTTGTCATAATGATGAATGCAGAAAACATTACATAGCTTTTTCTGAATAAAATTTGTCATTGGCGTCCCCACCATTAATAAAGATTACATAAGTGTCAAATATACCATCACACTTTAAAAAACAAACAAACAGACAAAAAACCCACAATATCTCCAAGTCAGAAAACTATCTCTCCTTTCAAGGTCTTTCCACAGGTTTTATAACAAATGACAAAGGAGATAGAGTCAGACAACTGCTGCAACAGATAGAAAATTCACAAATGTTCCCAGCATTTTTTAAACTCATTTTAACCGGGAGCTACATGATTTATGTCAGAGAAACAGGATTAGTAAATATATTTTGGTTGGCAGATGTGAAAAAAAAACTCCATAAACCCATTTGTCACTCCTATGTGACAAAAGTAAAATTATTTGCAGTAGGAAAACAGCCTATGGAGTAATGGATTAACATGATGCAGAAATATGTTTGCCCAAGTATTATATCTGCATCAATGCTCTTCTGAAAATGAGAACACTGAACAGAGAGAATTAGATCTTAGATCAGCTTAGACACCTGGCCTGTGATTTCTGTAGCATATGACTGCAGAATGTAGTGTATTTGACACTCTGATATCATTCCACTACAGAAATGTTTTAAACAAAGGCAGTTCAAGGCAAACCACTAATGAAAAAGCCTAGTTTCTTCATCATGTTTCTTTTTAGCCTGTGTAAAATTTCTCTGCCTCTGGTGAAGCACAGACACCTGGGCTAGCTACAAAAAAAGGTAGTTCAGGACCTGGAGACAGCCTAGATAAAACAGCATTCTCTGTCCTATGCTAGCTGGATTTCTCCTAAGCCTTTGGCAACCAGAAGACAAACCCAGTTGAAACGTTTCTAACTTGAGTGTGGACTTATACAAATGGGAGAGCAGAGTATGCTGGAATACACTGTGTCCTCCTCCCCAGTCTCTTGTACAGCAGGAGTGTCAGCAAGAGATGGTAGCAATGTGTGGCTGCACCATGGTCAGCAAGGCAGCTCCTCCTCAACACCAGAAATGACGATAAGCCCTGCAGCCCATGGATGTAATGCAGTAGTACAGACCGGGAACAGCCATGTCTTATAGCCAAAAGTAGCGCAACAATACTTACAAAGATGGAAAATACTTGCCTGCTTTGCATCTGAGCAACTTGCTCTAGTGAAATTGAATTAGTTTCCACTTTTATAATTGCTTGTCTATAAAACCTGCTTTAAATAAATTAAAATTTGCCATTGAAATAATTATTTTTCTAAAAATGTTTAGTGTTGCATTTTGTTGCATTTCTGTGTAATAGTTCCCTTGTCCATCTTTCTGTAAGGAAGGAACCTTTTCTGAGAAAGCTTTAAAGTACCCTAACTATAAGAGCAGGCATAAATATTTCAAACTTTTTTACTTCTGTCATTTCAGAGGAAAAGACTCCAAATAGGACTTCTCGCTCCATCAGACTAACCCTAATGAGATGCATTTTAGGAGGCTAGGAAACCATTGAAGAAGATATGATTTCTTTTCTTTGCAGCCTCTTTACACAAGAAAGGCTTTGCTTTTGAATTGAATTTCTTGAGAGGAATTGATATTTTTAATCTTAAAATGAATTACTCTGAATTTAATCTTAAAATGAATTACTCTGAATTTATTAACAAAAAACCCAAAACATTAAAAGTGTGTTGAATTTTCCAATTTCTTTGCTATATTAAAATAGACATTCAAGAGTGGTTGCATCTGTAAAAATTTTCAGTTGGATTTCTATTGTCTGTAATAAC
>WBMY01009985.1:1576478-1621108 GCA_013397315.1 Donacobius atricapilla | reverse complement strand
CAAGACCTCGCACCCCTAGGGCCTCTGCAGCCACCCTGTGCCCCTCTGTAGCCCCTATTGCACTGTGCATCCCCCAGCACCCTCTGCACCACTTAGTGTCCTCCTGTGTCCCCCAGCACCCCTCCAGCATCCCTCTCTGTCCACCCCATTCATCACCCAGCACCCATCCAGCATTCTTATGTGTCCTCCTGCATCCTCCAACACACACCCTGCACCCCTCTGTGCCCCCCACTGCACTGTGCATGCCCCAGCACCCATTCTGCACCCCTCTGTATGTCCCCCATTCATCCCCCNCCCATTCATCCCCCACCCTGCACCCCCTGCGTCCACCAGGACTCCCCAGCACCCATCCCCCATGCACCCAGCACCCATCCCACACTCCGCCATCCGCTCTGGATCCCTTGGTGCACCCATCCTGCCCCTCTTCACCCTCCCTACACTCTGTGCACCCATCCTGCCCCTCTGGCCCCATCCTTCACTCCCTGTGTGTCCCCATCCCACCCAGCCCTGGGGCTATGGGTGCCACGACCTTGACCCGTTGCGGGATCAATGTGTGGGGGATGGAATTCACCACCCCGGGCAGAGGGATTTAATCCCAGGGCCGGCTGGTGGGTGACCGCCCTGTCCCCTGTGTTCCCCTGCCTGCAGGGACCGACCTGCCGGTGTGTGCGAGCTGCGGGCAGGGCATCTACGATGGGCAGTACCTGCAGGCACTGAAGGCTGACTGGCACGCTGACTGCTTCAGGTGGGACCCGCTGCAGGACAGCGGTGACGCTGGCATGGATCGCGCTGGGGACACTGGCGTGGCATCAGGGGCATCGGGATGGATGTGTCATGGATGCCGGAATGGATGGCCTTAGGGACACCGGGCTGGCATCAGGGGCAGTGGGATGCTCTGCAAGGACAGTGACAGCGCTGCCTCCTGCTCCGGCCGTGGCAGGGACGTGCGTGAGGCTGTCACGGTGTCACTCACTGGAGTGTGGCTGTGGCTCCTGGCACCTGTGGGGTGCCCTGGCTGACGCCAGGCCTGGCAGAGGGCTCTGCCTGTCCCTCGCTGTCCCCTCCTGCCGGGTGACAGGGTGCGTGTGGCTGATGTCACCCGCCCCCCTCCCTCCCTGTTTCCTCTTTCACTGGAGCCCTCCCGGCAGCTCCAGCCGTTGGAGCTCTGAGAAGGAGAAAGGGCCTGGGTCGGGGGGCACAGGGGTGCCCGGGACCTGACGGGGTTCCCTGTGGGGCTGGGGCTGCCCAGGGTTGTCCCCGGGGTGTGTCCCTGTCCGGTGGAGGAGGATGCTGGCGGCAGTGCTGAGGAAGAGCCGCGTCCTGAGCGCCGGAGCCAAGTGAGTGGGAGTGGGATTGAAGTGGGAGCGGATCAGGGCGGGCTCTGTCCCTCAGGGAGCCCCGGGGGGCTCAGACTGTGTCCCCCATGCTCGGCACCCCCTCTCTGGGCCGTCTGCCGGAGCGAAGCCGCCGCTGCGGGGCTGCAGCTGGATCCGGTCCCCTCGGTGGGTGAGCGGCTTCCGGCAGCGCTGGGTTCGCTGAAAGCTTCTTCCCTCCTGCTTCTGNCTGCGCCCATTCAACATTCCCATATAGAAAATTCTCTATAGCCCCCCTTCTGCACCTCCCCAGCCACTCCCACACCCCCACATGAATCCTCTCTGGTACCCCCTGTGCCCCCCTGCACAGTTGATGTGCACCCCTGCCGCTGTATCCCAAAACTGACAGGCCCCTCTGCACCCCCAGGCACACCCTGCTGTTCTCACCTCCTTCACCCCCCAAGCAGCTCCCCCAGCCCCTGTGCCCCTTTGAAGATTGTCCCAAGGCTGGCATGTCCCTCTGGCTGTCTGTGCCAGAGTAGGGAGTTTGTGACTAAAGGGGCATGTCCCTCTGTCCCTGACCAGTCTGGCACATCTGTCACCAGGGTGGGACATCTCTCTGTGTATCCGTGACCAGGCTGGCATGTCCCTCACTAGGCTGGGACATCCCTCTGTGTGTCTGTGCCAGGCTGGCACGTCTGTCACCATGGTGTCATGCCCGTGGTGAGTCTGGCACATTCCTCTGTGTATCCATGACCAGGCTGGCATGTCCCTCACCAGGCTGGCAATCCCTGTGTGTGTCTGTGACCAGGGTGGGACATCCCTCTGTTCATGGTTAGGGTGATATGTTCCTCTGTGTACCCATGACCAGGGTGTGATGTCCGTCTGTATGTCTGTGACCACACTGGCCTGTCACCCTAGTTGTGGATAGAGGGACATGCCCTTCTGTGTATCTGTCACCAGGGTGGGCTGTCCCTCTGTCTGTGACCAGGCTGCCATACCAGTGACCAGTCTGTCTCATCCCTCTGTAAGTCTGTGCCAGGCTGGCACATCTGTCACCGAGGTGGCATGTCTGTCACCAGTCTGGTACATCCCTCTGTGTGTCTTTGTCCAGGCTGGCACATCCGTGCAGGGCTGGCGCTTCCCTCTTCACACCTCTCCCTGCCCCATGTCCCCTCCCCTGTCCACCCCAGTGTCCCCACATGTCCCTGCAGCCCCAGCCTGCACTGTTACCCCCAGAATCGCCTGCTATCACCCTGGGGATTGTGACATATTGATGCACTGGCCTGGCAGGTAGCTGGCGTGGAGGAAGTGGGGGAGGCAGCTTGCCCAAAGAGCTGTGGAGTGGGCGAGCACTGGCTGTGCCCCAGGGTGACAGTGGAGACAAGGTGACAGGAGGGTCCCTGTCCCTGCCGCAGGTGCTGTGAGTGCGGGACCTCCCTGTCCCACCAGTACTACGAGAAGGATGGGCGCCTGTACTGCAAGAAGGATTACTGGGCACACTTTGGGGAGCTGTGCCACGGCTGCTCTGAGCAGATCACCAAGGGGCTGGTCATGGTGAGCACCTCGGGGTCCCCCGGGGTGGGACATGGAGCCTTGTCCCATGGCTGAGCTCCTGTGGAGCAGGGGACGTGGGGAAGGGATGCAGACCCCCAGCATCACTGGGTGTGGCAGGGGTGTCCTCTGTGTTTTAGGGGACCCTGGAGGGCCATGTTGGGGTTGGGGGATACAGGAGAGAAGCTCAGGGTGGTGGGAGATGTTCCTACAGCCATCCCCAGCTTGGTGGCACTTCTGTCCCCACCATCTCATGGCTCAGCCTGCCCTTCCTGTGGCCCTGGTGCACCCGTGGGTGCTCCCAGCCCCCTCCAAACCCCGACCCCACCCTCGGTGCCCGGGCTGATGGCATTGCCCGCAGGTGGCTGGGGAGCAGAAGTACCACCCTGAGTGCTTCAGCTGCCTCAACTGCCGCACCTTCATCGGGGATGGGGACACCTACGCGCTGGTGGAACGCTCCAAGCTCTACTGGTATGTCTGCTCTGGGGGGACTGGGGTGACACAGCCCCCAGCACTCCTACCCACCCTCCTGCTCTGTGCCCCACAGCGGCCACTGCTACTACCAGATGGTGGTGACACCGGTGATCGAGCAGATCCTGCCGGACTCCCCGGCCTCCCGCATCCCTCACACCGTCACTCTCGTGTCCATCCCCGCCTGCTCCGACGGCAAGCGAGGCTTCTCCGTCTCCATCGACCAGGGCTGCGGCACCGAGCACCCCCGCACCGTGCGCGTCCGAGAGTGCGTCCCTGTCCCCTCTGCCACCATCCCCTCCCCAGGGCTGCGGCACCCCATGCCCCTTCTGCCCCAGCATCCATCCCAGGGACACCTTGCAGGATGGGAGGAAGAGGGGTGGGGCTGGGTTGTCCCCACTACCCAGGGGTGGCCTGTTTGGGACCGTGGTGGCATGTCCCCAACTGCAGAGGGGTTTGTGGGGGCTGTGCTGGTGTGTCCCTGACCATGCTGACATTGCCTCATATGCCAGAGTGGGCTGTGGGTACCACGTATATCCCTCTGTGGTTGGGGTGGCATGTGGAGACTGTGCCAGCATGACCCTGTCCAGGAGGGAGGGTGACAGTGGAGACGTGTTTGGACTGTCCCAGCACACTCCCCTGATAGTGGCAGTGTTGGAGGTCTGACCCCACTGTCCCCCACAGGGTGGACCCGGACTGCATCAGCCCTGACATGAAGAACTCCATCCACGTTGGTGACCGCATCCTAGAGATCAACGGGACCCCCATTGGCCACGTCCCCCTGGATGAGGCATGGTCCCTCTGTCACACCCCTTCCAGCCCCGTTGCCGCCAATGTCCCCAAACCCATCCCATCAACTTTTCCCTCTGCAGATTGACCTGCTGATCCAGGAGACGAGCCGCTTGCTGCAGCTGACCATTGAGCATGACCCTCATGAGCCCCTGGGTCGGGAGCCAGGGCTGGTGGGCAGCCCCCTGCCCGCTCCATGCAGCCCCCTGTGCTCACCAGCCCCCATGCCCTGCGGGGACCCCGCTGCCATGCGCCAGCGTGCTGTCACGTAAGGCCACCCCCTAGCCCTGCTCTCGCTGGGGCCCCCTGCGCGCTGACCTCTGTCTGTCCATCCCGCAGGAGGAGCTGCAGCACGGACAAGTCCCCGGGCTCGGGCTCTGTGGGCTCTCCCGCGTCCCAGCGCAAGGACATCGGGCGCTCCGAGTCCCTGCGCGTCGTGTCCCGCGCCCACCGCATCTTCCGCCCCTCTGACCTCATCCACGGAGAGGTGCTGGGCAAGGGCTGCTTCGGCCAGGCCATCAAGGTGGGACAGGGGACACAAGCATGGGGGTCTCAGCTCCCCAGGAGGGAGGAGGGGTGGCTGAGTCCCTGCACTCCCGGCCAGGTGACACATCGGGAGACGGGCGAGGTGATGGTCATGAAGGAGCTGATCCGCTTTGACGAGGAGACGCAGAGGACCTTCCTCAAAGAGGTGAGGGTCCCCTGTCCTTATTCCCCCAGGTTGAGGATGGGAGGGATGGGTCTGTCTGATCCTGGCCCCACCTGGGCACAACCCCTGCTTAGGGGTGACTGAGCCCCGTGGGTGCAGCCCTGCCTGCTGAGCTTATGAGCAGCAGCGCTGTCTGGGGGTGTGGGAGCCTTGGGGTGTCACAGACACGAGGCTGGGGGGGTCTCCTGCAGGTGAAGGTGATGCGCTGCCTGGAGCACCCCAATGTGCTCAAGTTCATCGGGGTGCTCTACAAGGAGAAAAGGCTCAACTTCATCACAGAGTACATCAAAGGGGGCACCCTGAGGAGCCTCATTAAGAGTATGGTGAGCACTGGGGGGGGCAGGCTGGTCTCTCATCACCCCAGTGAGGCTGGGGGACCCCTCTTTGTTTTCCATTCCCTGGCAAATTCCCCCTCCTGCCCCCCAGGACAGTCACTACCCCTGGAGCCAGCGGGTCAGCTTCGCCAAGGACATTGCTGCTGGCATGGTGGGTGCCACCATGGGATGGGTGGCTGGGACGGGTACTGGTGGGTGGGTGGGGGGACCACAGCGTGGGTGGGGGGACCACAGCGTGGGTGTGCCCCTGCTCTCAGACCACCCTTCCCGCAGGCCTACCTCCACTCCATGAACATCATCCACCGTGACCTCAACTCTCACAACTGCCTCGTGCGGGAGGTGAGTCCCACCTTGGTGGTGGCCTCCCCAGCCTGGCTGGGGCTCCCGGCCCCTGTGTGGCCTCCCCCCCAGGCTCACCCCTCCCTGTGCCCCCCAGAACAAGAGCGTGGTGGTGGCTGACTTTGGGCTGGCGCGGCTGATGGTGGACGAGAAGAACCAGCCTGAACATCTCAAGAACCTGAAGAAACCAGACCGCAAGAAACGCTACACGGTGGTGGGGAACCCCTACTGGATGGCCCCCGAGATGATCAATGGTGAGGGGAATGTGGCCAGCCAGGGCTCTGTCCCCAGGCAGGGGACGCTTGGTGGGGCAGGGACAGGATGTGTGACATGGCCTGACCTGTGTCTGCAGGGAGGAGCTACGATGAGAAGGTGGACATCTTCTCCTTCGGCATTGTCCTGTGTGAGGCAAGTGCCCCTGGGGCTGGGGTCTGCCATGGGGCTGGGTTCCTCATGGTGTTTGGGGTCACTCCCCCAAGGTTGAGGTGTCACCCCCTGGGGTTGGGGTGTTTAGAGTCTTCACCTTATGATTGGAGCCTCTTCCCTTGGGCTTGGGGTCCCTCTAAGGCTTGAAGTCCTCATTGTATTTGGGTTCCCCTCCAGGCTAAGGTTCTTGCCCTTGGCTTTGGGGTCTCCCTTTTGGGCTTGAGGTCTTCATTGTGCTTGAGTTCCCCCTCTTCAGCTTGGAGTCCTCCCTTGGAGTTGGGACCTCTCTCCTTTGGTTAAGGGTCTCCATGTTGGGGTCTCTCCCTTGGGGTTGGGATTTCTTCATTGTGTTTCGGCTCCTTCCTGGGACTTGGACATCTCCCCCCTGGGGCTTAGGGGTCCCTGTTAGGGGTTGAGGTCTCCCCTTGGTGCTGAGCCCACCCGTCCTTGCCGCTGCCCCCAGATCATCGGCCGGGTGAGCGCTGACCCCGATTACCTGCCCCGCACCACTGACTTTGGCCTCAATGTCCGGGGCTTCCTGGAGCGCTACTGCCCCCCTGCCTGCCCCCCTAGCTTCTTCCCCATCGCTGTCTGCTGCTGCGACCTGGACCCCGAGAAGCGGTGGGTGATGGAGACCCCCCCCCCCGGACTCCCTGGGGCAGGGGACAGGGTGGGGACAGAACCAGCAGAGCTGCCACGTGTCCCCCTCGTTGCTCAGGCCGTCCTTCGCCAAGCTGGAGCAGTGGCTGGAGACGCTGCGCATGCACCTGGAGATCCACCTGCCGCTGAGCTCCCAGCTGGAGCAGCTGGACCGAGCCTTCGGGGAGACGCACCGGCGGGAGGGGGCGCTGCCCGTGCCCCCGCGGTAGAGCCTCCACCCACACCCCTCTGCAGCCAAGGGAGGAGCTGCGCCTGCCTCCAGCCGCTCCTGGGGCTGCCCCACCCCGGGGCTGGATCCCCGGGCCCCTGGACGCGCCCCCACCCTGCTGCCCACCCCGGGGAGCCGGCTCTCCCCGGGGCCGCATGGCCCTGGGCACCCCGCACACTGTAGCTCTGGCCGCCAGGACCAGCCCGGCCGGCCGCACCGCGGGGACTGTCGCACGTCCCCGCGTCCCGCCCCCGGCTCACCTCCCCTTTGCACAGCGGGGCTGCCCCGCCCGAGCCCCCGGGCTGCCCCGGACAGAGCCGCAGCGTCGCGGCGGTGCCTTGGCTTTCCGTGAACTTGCACTGCGACACGGGAGGGACCCCGCGGCCCCCCAGGGCATCCTCGTAGCAATGCCCCTGCCCTCAGCCGGCCCCTGAGGCTGCTCCCGCCGGCACCCCGGGCTCGGGGGGCTGCCGGCACCCCCGGCCGAGCACTGGGGACAGTTCTGTGGCTTGGGGACAGGCACGTAGTGGTCCCTGCCGCCCCCATGCCTCTGCTGCCCGTGCTGAGCCCTGACCACGTGGCTCCGGGGACGGCTCTGGGTGCTCCAGAGGGACGTGGGGCTGTGGCTCGTCTCGGTCTCCCTGGCCCAGGGGGCCCAGGGGGTTGCGCCACGCGGTGCTTTTCATGCTCTTTATTCAGGTTCATTTTTCTGTAAGATATTTAAAGAGAAGAGTTTGTATTATTTTTTCATACAACGTAGCGTTTGCCATTTGTCACTGCCTCGGTTCTGCTTTCCCAAAGGGATCAAACTGTGAAGCCTCTCCGTGCACTTTTGCCCGGGAAGTCCAAGGCGATGTCCTGCGGAGGTGGGAAGGGAGCTCAAACTGTGATGTACCCCGAGCCGTGAGTCAATAAATCCTTCCCCGCTCGCTGCCCGGCCTGTTGGCAATCGCTTGCCTCCCCCGGGGGACGCTGGGAGCTCCTGGGGACACTGAGGCAGGAGGAGACGGTCCCTCTGCCCAGGGTGGGGCTGTGGCACTGGCCGTGGCGGCACCCACCACCTTGCTCGTGCCCATGGGGGCAGTGCTGTTGCCTGTTGTGCTGTCCTCACCCCGTTGTGGGTACCCTGAGCCCTGTGACTGGTGCCATCCCTGCCTATGTCACCAGGGCCCCCAAGCCCTGTGGCCCCTTGCTGGCCTGGTGGCCATGCCTGCTGTCACACCAGGGTGGTGACAGGCAGGTCACGGAGCCATGTGACCCTCAGTGCCATGGAGCTGCTTTGCCTTTGGTGTAAAACCAGCCCCGGGGAGCAGTGAGGTGGATCATGCTGGGGTAGCCCATGACCCTGCCGTGTTGTCCCTCTGTCACCTGAACATCTTTCCTGAACCAAACTAAGGTCCCCAAACTAAGGTTCCATCCTTGGGGGCTGCTGAGCTTTGGAAGCTGGAGAAGACCTGGAACCCAAGGAGTTGCAGGGGGAATGACAGGGAAGGGATGGGACTTGGGACTGGGGGAATGTCCCCAAGGATGTCCCCAGTGATACTGCAGCTGGAGAATAAACCTGAAGGAGTCCCAGGATCCAGGCTGGAACCATCAGGAAACCTCATAGTTTATTGCTCTGAAGGAACTGGGGGGATGTAATGACAGTGGCTCTGTCCCCGCTCCTGGGATGGCTCCTGACTGCCTGTTTCCCAGTACCCCAGTGAGGGACAGGGACCAATACCCTGCCTGGTGTCACAGGCCGTCATGCCACCCTTGGTGACACCACACTGTCCCTGGTGACACCCAGCTGTGCTGATTCTCTGCTCTGGGAGCAGGACACTGTCACCTGAGAACGCTGGGGTGAGGGACCCACTGTTGGCACCACACCTGGGAAACACCACAGTCCCCAGTCCCCTGCTGCCACAGGAGAGCAGGACCCCGGGAGACCCCCAGCCCTGCAGTAGGAACCACCAAACCCATGGGAGCCCCTCACCCAGCTGAGTGCATGGGAGCCCCTCACCCAGCTGAGTGCAGAGGGGGTGCAGTGTGCCTTCTGGTGCCAGGGATGCCACACCCACCGGGACACCTGCCGGTGGCTCTTGGGGCAAGAGTCAGCAGCTGGCCACAACACCAAGTGGCCACTCAGTCACCCCTGTGACCAGCAACTCATCCCAGACCAAGCCACCAGCTGGGACACCCCCCTCGCCAGGCAGGGAGCTGGCACTGGCACAGCTGCAGTGGCCCTGTGCTGTCACTGTCACCCAGAAGTCCCCTCCAGAGGTGTGTAGCACTCTGTGCCCAAATCCAGCCCTGGTCCAGCTTGACCCAGTGCCTGTAGAAGGGGCTCATCCCATCACCAGCACCTGGCTGCCGCCTCCATTCCCAGGAGGGTCAAGGCCACCCAGACCATGTCACAGGCCACCAAGAGCTGCCACTGCATCCACTGTCTCCTCCCAGGTCCTGCTCTGCGCCCCCCCAGGGATGTCCCTGGTAGGTCCTACCCACACCTGACCCCAGTTTGGAATGGTGGCACGTGGGGAGCCAGGTGTCCCCATCAAGGGGTGACCAAAGGCACTGGTGGCTCTGGCAAGGACACACTGAGAGCTCCATCCAAGAGCCATTGGCCGTGGGCTTGTCACCTTCCTCGTGGGGAAGTTTGGGGCTCCACGGGAGAGGAAGAAGGGCAAGTTCTCCCAGAATCCTGGCAAGGTGGGCACTGGTGCTGTGGAGACCTTCTTGGGGAGCATCTTGTGATGGGTAATAGGCAGAGGTCCTCCTGAGGCTTGAGATGTGCAAGGAGAAGAGATGCTGGGGACCAGTCAGGACACCCAGCTCCGCAGGGATGTGAGGAGATGGAAAAGGATTCCTGGGTTCCCACCAGGGTGTCCAGCTCTGTAGGGAGGGATGGAGCTGGAGAGGGGTCACTGGGGTCCCGCTGGGGTGTCCAGTCCATGGGGATGTGGGGTCTGGTCCCCGTCCTTGGTCACAGCAAGACACCCCCAGATGAGGATTTTCCAGTGGTGAGCAGGCGATGGCTCTGGGATCCTCTGGAACCCTTCCCACCTCAGCCCATCCCTCCTTTGAGCCAGAGGCTGGACTGGAGACATCCTGGGATCATTCCTGTCCTCCACCCCTCTGATGCCCCATCCTGCATCTGGTATGTGTCTCTGCAGGGTGTCTGTCATGGTTGACCCTGTCCCCAGAGCCACTGCTGTCCCTGGGTACAGGATCCCTCCCTCTGGCTGAGGAGCAGGGGCTTTGTGTGGTTCTGGAGCAGTCTGAGCCCTCCCTTCATGATTTGGCGTCACTGTCACATCTCCCCTCTGCAACCTGAGCTGGGATAGGAGCCACCTCCTTGTGTCACACACATCACCAGGACCTGGTGGCTCCATGGGCAACATCCAGACACCCAAAACCCTGGTGGAGCTCCAAGGCCCCTGGTGGGGGGTCAGTACCTGGCTGCCTCAATTTGCCCCATAACTGGAATGGGCTCAGGGATATGAGGATGGGAGCAAGGGCTGTCACTGCAGCTCCTCTCCCCCCTCCGGTGTCCTCTGGTCCCTGTCAGGTGAGGCTGGCCAAATCCAGGTAAGAAAATCCCATGAGACAGACCCAACCTCCTTTGCCAGCAGTTTTTGTAAGGTTTACATAAATGTAACATTTATAAATACAGCCCTGGAAATATAGTTCTGCCATCCTGCCCCTCTCTGCCAGCTGGGGGCATGTGGGGCCCATCCCTGACCCAGCTACTGGTCCTGTGGGGACACAGGCCCCTGGGAGGGGACAGCTGGGGTGCCCTGAAAGCTTCAGTTGCTTCTGATGGGAAAAATGGCTTCTCCTCAGTCCCACTGCTGTCCTCCCCCAGCTCCAGCACAGCCCCAGTGCCAGTGGGGCTCCAGAGGGGGAGGTAAGTGCTGGGTGCTCCTGATTCCCCAGTGCCACCAGGTTCCCAGGCAGGATCACGGATCAGCAGCAACAACTGATGGGTCCTTTGTGAGGGATTTGGGAGCTGGTGGCACGTGAGGAGCTGTGGGAAGGTTCAGGTGGGCAAGGCTTAGGTGGGACCACCTGGTTTGGATAGCTGTGACACTGTCCCCACTGCTGTGACACCATCCCATAGAGCTCATCCTGTGTCCAAAGCCCTCCAAAGGGCTGGCACTGCCTGGACTCGGGGAATGGGGACCCTCAGAACCTCCTGGCCACCCTACTCTGAGCAGGAGCTCCCTGCAGGGACAGCCCAAGGATGGGGAAACCCTGGTATATGGCTTTGGGGAGCTGTGGGACCCTGACGTGTGGTACTAGAGAACCCCTGTGTGTGGCTTTGGGGAGCTGGAAAACGCTGGCATGTAGGTTTTGGGTTTAGGGGACCCCAGACCATGGGTTTGGGGGTTATTGGCTGCCCTATAAGACTCAAGCAGAGGGAGCAGCCCAGCATGGGCTTCTGGGCTCAGACCAAGGGAGAGGCCAAAAGGCAGGAGTTATACCCTATGTTTTCAGGTTCCACCCTGAGCACATCCCCCAACCCACCTTATCCCTGTGCTGGAGGAGATCTTGGGGAGCACCGTGGGGTGCCTGATGTGGCTTATCCTTTCCACAGCGTGAAAAATTAGTTTATTCCCAGCTTGGAGTCTGGCTGCTTTGGAGCGTGGAGAGCAGAACTTCTGCCTGTGCTCTGGTGGCTTTGGGGATGGACCCTGGGGGCTTTGTCCCCTGAAATGTGTCACTGGGAGCAGCAGCAAGGTGCTCCGCTCCATGCACATGGCATTCCTCAGCCTGGCCACCTCACTGGGAAGGCCCCCAAAACGGGACCTGTTAGAAGAGCTAAAAATAGAGGTTCTCACGGCGGATGCTGGAAAGCATCCGAACATGCGGCCTCTGGACCTGCCAGCAGCCGAGGACAGGACTGACCCGCAGCCCCATCCCATGCCTGCTTGACTCCCTGTGCTCTCCATGACCCCAAACCTTCCCCCCTGACGCTCCTTGGAGCCCTCCTGGGCAGCCCAAGCCCCACGCCCTGTCCGTGGCCGGGTGATGCTGGGTGCAGGCAGCGAGGAGGTTAAGCTCCCCACGCCTGCCGGATGCAGCATCCTGGGCTGGGCTCTTCCCATCTTGTTTTGGTTTGGAGGAATAAAAGCTTTGGCAGCAGCAAAGCCGCTTCCCAAAATAACTCAGCCTCCCATGGTAATTACAGAGCTCTGGGCCCCGGTAGTGAGTGGAGGCTTCCCAGGCGGGCCAGGACCTGGGATCGCTGGTGCAGCCCAGCTGAGGGACCCCGGGGTGCCTCAGGGACCTTGGGGACTTCTCCAGCTGTGTCACCCCCCCGGTGTCACCCTTTGCGCTATCTCCCAGACAGGAACGTGCAGCCCCTGTGTCCCCTCCTGCTCCGCAGCTGATCCCTTCAGCTTTTAATGCTCTGTGTAAAACCCAGGTTGCAGCTCCCCGGCCTCGATGGGCACTGGGCTACCGGAGCGAGGCCGTAGCAAGCTGGTGGCTGCTCCAGGCTGTGCCCGCTGGCCGGGCCGAGAACACCCAGCTCATCCCGGCAGGGCCGGCTCGAGAACACCCGGCTCATCTTGGCAGTGCCCTCCCGCCCCCGCGGGGCTCAGCGCTGCTCCTTAAAGGGCAGGGAGAGCCCGGGCTGAGCTCCTGGAGCCCCCAAGCCCCTAATCCCCGGTAATCCTGGAGGAAAGCGCTGGCTGTGGGGATTAGGGATGTAAACCGCCACCCTCACCTGCCTGCCCCTGCCTGCCCCTACCTGCCCCCTGCCTGGACCAGCCAGCCAGCCAAGATGAGGTGCTGGGAGAGTGGGATCCCTGCCTGCATCCCCCAAATTACAGGGTCGAGATGGCCACTGGTGATCTCTGAGGCTGTGTTGAGCCTGTGATGGTTATTTATGGGAATAGAGGGAATGTGGAGCCATCTGGACACAGCCTGGATCTATAACGCTGGAGGGGAAGAGATTCCAGGCAGTGACACGGTTGGGGACAAGGCTGAGATGGTCCCTGTGGAGTCACACAGTTTCAGTCAGAGCCTGACTGCGGCTGGATCCGTCTTTTCCTCCTGGGGAATTACCACTGGCTTTTTTTCATGGGCAGGGAAAGTGAGGCAAGGGAGGAGAAGCCCGTGAGAGGGCTGCCCTGGGAATGCATGTGACTTCCCCAGCTCCCTGGGTTGGAGTGAGTTTGAGGCGGGACAAGGACAGTCCTGAGGAGCAGCTGGGCCGGGAGACTGAAATTTGGGGAGGGATGAGCTCTGCCAGCTGCTCACCACGGGGAGCAGCCACCGCAGCCAAGGCTTTCCCGGCCCCTTTCACGGCCGGAACAGGAGCGCCCTAGGCAACCCCGCCCGCGGTGCCAGCATCCTCCCTGCCCTCAGGGACACGGGGACACAGCCGCGTGCCACTGCCACTCACATGGGCTAGGGGCCGGGGGCATCCCGGGAAGGCGCTGCCATCCCTGAGGTGGGATGGGGGTGGGGATGGGGACAGGAGCACAGCCAGCTGGGTGTCTGCGTGCCTTTGCCAGCCCACCAGCCAGGGGCAGAGCAACCCCGGGAAGGGCTTCGAGATGGGGAACCAGGCTGGGATTTTGCAGAGGGAGCGCTGGAAGACTGGGATTCGGTGACCCGTGCCCAGTGTAGTCCCTGGTACCCAGCAGGTGATGTGGGGTGTGTGGTGCTGGGGTGTTTTCCCACTACCTAACACCCCCTAGGTGGTGCCCAGTGCTCCCAAGAGCCAGTGGCTGGTGTGGAGCCCAATGCCTCCTGCACAGTACCTGGTACCTGCAGGGCAATGCCCGGTGCTGGTGACACTGCCAGGAGGTCACTCACTGTCACAGAGGCCATTCCCTCTCACCTGCACCAGTAACTGGTGCTGGGGCCTTGTACCCACTGCCTGCACCAGGCACTGCCAGTGCCCAGAACCCAGTACTGGTGCCCTGCCTGTGCCCTGTCCCTGGTGCTGGTGCCCTGTCCCTGCTGCAGTGCCTTGTTCTGGTGCTGGTGCCACAGTGCAGGTGGTGGAGCCCTGTGCCTGGCGCTGCTGCCCTGTGCCACTACCCCGTGCCACTCTGCAGTTCCCGGTGCCCGGTGCCTGGCCTCAGTGTCAGCTGCCAAAGCGAGTGCCTGGGGCCGGTGCCAAGTACTGATGCCAGAGCTGAATGCCAGGGCTGGATGCTGATGCCCAGTGCCCGCTGCGGGTACCCAGTGCCCGGTGTGCGGTGCCCGGTGTGCCTTGCTTGGGCCCGGTGCCGGCGCCGAGCGCCGCTGCCGCTGCCCGTGTGCAGTGCGCGGCGCCGGGCGCTGTTGCGGCGACNCGGGGGCGGAGCGGACCGGGGCCGCCGGTGCCGCAGCGGAGCGCGGGGGGGCCACGGGCGGCGGGGCAGCACCTGTCCGGCGTCGGCAGCTCCGGGGAAGCCGGGGGGGCCACGGGCCCCTCACTGGGGCATCCGGGAGGGCAGAGCTCGGGAGCGTCACCTGCGTGTCCTCTCGTCCGGGCTCCCCCCACGGGAGCAGCGGGAGCTGCTCCGGCGTAGCTCCGTGCCGAGCATCGGTCCCTAGCTCTTGGCAGGTCCCCGGGCTCCGGCGCTGGTGGCACTGCCAGCTTGGCCGGGTCCTCGGCCGGGACCGTCAGGTGGATGGAGCCGGCTCCGTACTCACCGGCAAGGTCCGGAGCCGCCGCTGGCATTCGCAGCCCGCGGCAGCTTGTTCTGCATCTCCCGTTCTGCCCCGCTCCTCCGCGGGGGTGACAGGTCCCCAGGAGCCGCTGGGCCGGGCCACGTCTCCGCGGGGACCTCGGGCTGTGTCCAGGGTGGGGATGAGGACGGAGGGCTGCGGCCGTGGCTCGCGTGGCACCGGGTTGTGGCCACTGGGACAAGTGGCCTTGGTGCGGAGCGCTGCGGCCGCGCTGCCCCGGCAGCCGCCGTGGGAACCAGCCCGGCGCATTCTTTCGGAGCTGGACGCAGTGAAACCAGAGAGGAGGGCGGCTGGCGGAGCGTGTCGCAACGGAGCGCCTTCCCGACAGGCTCCAGACTGTGGCTTTGGGATGCACGCATCAGCTTTGGAATCATCGCGGGGGGACAGCAGTCTTAGCTGGGCTCCCCCGCCAGTGCAGCTGGGGCTGGAGGTGCTCCGGAAGGACCCACAGAGGCAGAGCCGGTGCCCCTGCCACCGGTGCCACATCCCTCTGTCCCCAAAGCAGTTCCCAGCTGGCCCGGAGGAGCAGCATGAGCACTGGTTCCCCACTCCCGGCTCTGAGTGGGTCAGAGCTTGCCCAGCCCCAGGTGCTGAGATGCCACCTGGTTTCCAGCCTGCGCTGGCCTCGCTGTCATGTCCCGGCTCACAGGGAGCCACTGCTCAGGGTCCCATCCTGGGGTCCCCCTCAGGTGCTCACAGGTCCTTGAAGCTGGAGGATCCCTGTGGGAGAGGGACTGGAGCTGCTGCACCACGGGCTGTGGCTCTCATCCCCCATGCTCACCTGCCTGGTGCTGATCCCCGGCTTGGAGCCAGGACCCACACCGCAGCCTGCCCCCCATCCTTAGGGTGCCCAGCACCCTGCTCCTCTTGCAGCTGCCGGGAGACTCCGTCGCCCATCTGGAATGCTGCTGATGGGTGGGAGGCAGAGCCGGGGGTCCCCTGCTTCTCTGGCAGGAGCATCCCATGCATCCAGACGCGGGGCTGAGCAGGCACAGCCCGGGTTCTGTCTCCCTGGGAACGAGCTGGCCTGGTCCTGGCAGCGCTGGGCTTCGCTGGGGGCTTGTCCTGCGTCGGGTTCGTGCCTTTGGGACAGCGTTTGTGCCTGGGATGCTCAGCCATAGTGAGGTGGTATTCTGGGTGTCACCTTTAGACGGCTTGGGAGCGCCTCTGTCAGCCTGGCGGTAGGGACAGCGCCTTGCAGGGTTGTCTGTCCCCTTCCTTTCCCTGCAAAAGCGGGCCGGGAAAACACCTCCCCTGGGAATGTGGTACCCGTGGAACGATGCTCAGGGGAAGCCGGTGGCTTTCCTAGGTCAGGCTTTGCCCGCTGTCCCCGTGCCCCCTCCCGCCGCATCCCTCGGGCTGTCCCCGCGCGGGGACGGTGCGATGCAGAGTGACAGGCGGGGACGAGGCGGCGT
This sequence comes from Donacobius atricapilla, assembly GCA_013397315.1. NCBI lineage: Eukaryota > Metazoa > Chordata > Aves > Passeriformes > Mimidae > Donacobius > Donacobius atricapilla. Next base: position 1,605,215 of record WBMY01009985.1, on the reverse strand, counting down.
GTGTGGCCCCTGGCTGGGGCTGCGGGGCCGCTGACAGCCCGCGTGTGAGGCCGGCTTGCACTCAGCCGCGTGTGTAATCTGCTTACGGGGGCACCAGCACAGCCCAGGGCTCTCGCTGCCGTAAATCCCTGCTCCTGCCGGGAGTGCGGGCTGGGACGCTTGGAAAGCGGCCGAGCGACCCTGGATCGCGCCTGAGCTGCTCTGATGCATCTCGACACACATCAAGGTGAATCACCGTCCCTGGTGACCCCGAAGTGACAGCCGGGGAACCCTGACTGCCACCCACGGCTCCTCCTGGGACACTGTTAACCCTTCGCCTCCCAAGGATGAGCCGGGAAAGCCGAGGCAGGAATGCTGGAGATTCTGCCTGGGATCCCTGTGGTGGGCAGCATCCCAGTCCAGGGCTGGGTCGTTCCTAGCCAGGCCCCGCTGTAGCAAGAGCTTGGAGCCACGTGGGGAAGCTTTAATTGTCGGGTGCAAAAGGGTGGGAAAACTGGGTTTCTGACCTCAAGGAGGCTGTGGAGCCCTGCTGGGGTATGCTCCAGGTGGGCAGCGGGAGGGGATGTGGTGCGCACTGGGATGGAGGGGTATTTTGTACCCGGATGGAGGGAGTTTTGTCCCAGGATGGAGCAGATTTTTGTCCCGGGACAGAGGTGTTTCCAAGGCCTGAATGGCTGTAGCCAATCTGTGTGTTCAGCCAAGGGGTGCTGGTGGTGCTGGTGGTGCTGGTGGTGGTCCTGCAGCCCACTCAGGATCTCCCTTGGCCAGTGGTGGCTGGTCCCTGAAATCTGCACAGCCGGGCAGGAGCTGGGTTGGGCTCTGCCCGGGGTCCCTCTCCCCGCCCGTGCCCCTCACAGGGGCCGTGCCTGGCTCCTGAGTGCCGCGGGCGCCCGGCGCGGAGCCTGCCCAGGGTGGAGTTATGCTAATACTGCTCCCCGGCCCTCGGCGCAGCCGGTGCCACTCGGCATCTTCTGCTGGCCACGGGCGACAGCGGCTGTGCCATGGCCACCTGCCCCGAGCTGCAGCCTGGGCAAGAGGTACGGGGGCAGCGCCCGTTCCCGGCGCGGCGAGAGAGGGGGCAGAGGGGGTGGGGGGCACGGGCCACCCCGGGGGAAGGTGCGGCCGCTGGTCCTCTGTCGCTGGGACAGCCCTGCCGGGGGCCGCGCTTGCTGAAGGATCCCCAAGGGTGCGGCGCAAACCTCGGTGCCGCGGTACTGCTGGGGTCATCGGCCGGGGGTGGGGGACGAGGGTGAGCCCCAAGGGGCTGGGAGCTCCGAGAGATGGAGCGGCAGCGGGGCTGGAAGTGCTCGCCTCTGGTGGTGGCATCACCTCCCATCCCTGAGTGTTCCCGGCCGGGCTGTGCTGTGCTGGGGGCTGGCGCTGAGGCCCCCCAGGTCAAAGGCGGTGAGGAAGAGGATGCTGTGATCGCACAGACCCACCGAGCACTCGGGACCCGCTGGGGCAGAGGGGAGCACGAAGGTCCCGCAGCCCCCTCCATGGGGCCACCTGCTGCCCCCCAGTCTGGCCCCGCCGTCCCCGTGCTGTGGCTGCGGGGGCAGCGGGGGCAGCGGAGCGGGGCCAGGCGTGCGAGCGCTCAGCCCCGGCAGCGCCGTGACCTTGTTTCCAGCCCGCTAATTTCGCGCATCTCGCCTTGCCGCCGGCACCGCTGCCCGCCCCGCCAGCGAGCGGGGACACGGAGTAGGGGAGGACACGTGTCCCCACGGAGGGATCCCTCCTCGAGGCCCCGGTCTGGGGGGGCACCGACCCCCAGCTGGGAACCTGCAGGGTCACGGGCTCCCCCGGCCCCTGCGTGCCTCTCGTTTGGGGTCTCACTGCCCGTGGGGCTGGGGTGGCCCGGCAGTTGCCTTGGGACCTTAGGGACATTGGCTCCTGCTGGCAGCAGGGCTGGGTCCCACGGGAGCCGCTGCCGGACGTGCCCTTGGGTACGCGTCTCCTCCCTCTATCCTTGTAAACAGGATGCGGAGCCACCCCAACCCCGGCGTCCCCGTCCCTCGTCCCAGCCCCGCCGCCCCACGGGGCAGCCGTGCCTGTCCCCCCAGCCCTGCCCAGGGCTGCTGCCCGCGCCCCCTCCGGGACGGGCAGAGCCAGGGGAAGGAGGCGTCCGGGTCGTGGTCATGTCTGTCGGCCCAGGCTGTCTCCTGGGGCTGCGGGGACGGGAGCCCCTTGTGCCATCGCCCGTGCTGACACCCTGTGAACGGGCAGCGGGCAGGGGGCACGGGCACCAGGGGATCCCTGCCTACCCTCTGCCTTCCCCTGGCTGCAGCCCCGCTCAGGTCACCCCCCAACTGCTCTTCATCTCTTCTTGGTGTCTCTGCCTCCGCCCGGCCCCTCCTTGTCCTCCTGGCAGGCCATGGGGCGCGGGGGGGTCCTGGCTGCCCCAGAAGACCCCGAGGAGCGCCGGGGCGCCCAGGGGGAAGGTGCCCACCCCTGTCCCCCGGAGTGTCAGGAGCTGGCTGCCGTCCCCACGCCGCAAGTCGTAAGCGCCCGAGGTGCAGGAGACCGCGGCTGTTCCCACTGCCATCCTCACGGCTGTCCCCGTGGCTGTCCCCAGGGTGGTGGCTGGTCCCCTGGGGTGGCCGAGTCCCGTCTCTCCTCCCATCCCTGCCACCTTTAGGCTGCATGTGTCTAGCTGCTGCGGCTTGGGGCTTGTGGGGCTGAGCTGGGTGGTGCCATCTCAGGCTGGCATTGCCACCACCAGTGTCACTTCTCCCCTTGGCCCCCAGATAAAGCGTTTCCTGAAGGAGGACTCGGACGAGGCTGAGCTGACCCAGTTCCTGCGGGATTGCCCACCAGCTGACGGCTCCAGGAAGGTGGAGGCCCCGGAGGGCCGGCGGGAGCCCGGCCACCCCCTAGGCAGCGTGGCCAGGGTCCCCCCAGATGAAGCCAGTGATGAGAGGGACGCCAGGATCTTCTCCCGCTCTCGGCCCCCGGATTTCCAGCAGCACATCGCCGCCCCCCCGCCCCCCAGCCCCAACCGTCCGCGGAGCCCCTGGGGGCAGCTGGACCCCTATGACTCCTCCGAGGTGCAGGATGTGTCCGTGGGGAGGGGGGGACATATCCATGGGGCAAGGGGCTGTGGGATGGAGGATGTTCCATCTTGTGAACACAAAGGCTTCTGGCAGGCATGGCCTCATCCCCTGGAACTCCATCCCTGGGAATCCCATTACAGGCAGGGGGAATGGGAAGGCTTTCCAGGGTAGGAAGTGGGCTGGTGGTGTCCCTGTCCCATGTCCCCTCTGCCCTCTGCAGGATGACAAGGAGTATGTGGGCTTTGCCACGCTGCCCAACCAGGTGCATCGCAAGTCGGTGAAGAAGGGCTTCGACTTCACCCTTATGGTGGCAGGTACATGGGGCCGGCCGGCCTGGNGGGGCAGAGGGGAGCACGAAGGTCCCGCAGCCCCCTCCATGGGGCCACCTGCTGCCCCCCAGTCTGGCCCCGCCGTCCCCGTGCTGTGGCTGCGGGGGCAGCGGGGGCAGCGGAGCGGGGCCAGGCGTGCGAGCGCTCAGCCCCGGCAGCGCCGTGACCTTGTTTCCAGCCCGCTAATTTCGCGCATCTCGCCTTGCCGCCGGCACCGCTGCCCGCCCCGCCAGCGAGCGGGGACACGGAGTAGGGGAGGACACGTGTCCCCACGGAGGGATCCCTCCTCGAGGCCCCGGTCTGGGGGGGCACCGACCCCCAGCTGGGAACCTGCAGGGTCACGGGCTCCCCCGGCCCCTGCGTGCCTCTCGTTTGGGGTCTCACTGCCCGTGGGGCTGGGGTGGCCCGGCAGTTGCCTTGGGACCTTAGGGACATTGGCTCCTGCTGGCAGCAGGGCTGGGTCCCACGGGAGCCGCTGCCGGACGTGCCCTTGGGTACGCGTCTCCTCCCTCTATCCTTGTAAACAGGATGCGGAGCCACCCCAACCCCGGCGTCCCCGTCCCTCGTCCCAGCCCCGCCGCCCCACGGGGCAGCCGTGCCTGTCCCCCCAGCCCTGCCCAGGGCTGCTGCCCGCGCCCCCTCCGGGACGGGCAGAGCCAGGGGAAGGAGGCGTCCGGGTCGTGGTCATGTCTGTCGGCCCAGGCTGTCTCCTGGGGCTGCGGGGACGGGAGCCCCTTGTGCCATCGCCCGTGCTGACACCCTGTGAACGGGCAGCGGGCAGGGGGCACGGGCACCAGGGGATCCCTGCCTACCCTCTGCCTTCCCCTGGCTGCAGCCCCGCTCAGGTCACCCCCCAACTGCTCTTCATCTCTTCTTGGTGTCTCTGCCTCCGCCCGGCCCCTCCTTGTCCTCCTGGCAGGCCATGGGGCGCGGGGGGGTCCTGGCTGCCCCAGAAGACCCCGAGGAGCGCCGGGGCGCCCAGGGGGAAGGTGCCCACCCCTGTCCCCCGGAGTGTCAGGAGCTGGCTGCCGTCCCCACGCCGCAAGTCGTAAGCGCCCGAGGTGCAGGAGACCGCGGCTGTTCCCACTGCCATCCTCACGGCTGTCCCCGTGGCTGTCCCCAGGGTGGTGGCTGGTCCCCTGGGGTGGCCGAGTCCCGTCTCTCCTCCCATCCCTGCCACCTTTAGGCTGCATGTGTCTAGCTGCTGCGGCTTGGGGCTTGTGGGGCTGAGCTGGGTGGTGCCATCTCAGGCTGGCATTGCCACCACCAGTGTCACTTCTCCCCTTGGCCCCCAGATAAAGCGTTTCCTGAAGGAGGACTCGGACGAGGCTGAGCTGACCCAGTTCCTGCGGGATTGCCCACCAGCTGACGGCTCCAGGAAGGTGGAGGCCCCGGAGGGCCGGCGGGAGCCCGGCCACCCCCTAGGCAGCGTGGCCAGGGTCCCCCCAGATGAAGCCAGTGATGAGAGGGACGCCAGGATCTTCTCCCGCTCTCGGCCCCCGGATTTCCAGCAGCACATCGCCGCCCCCCCGCCCCCCAGCCCCAACCGTCCGCGGAGCCCCTGGGGGCAGCTGGACCCCTATGACTCCTCCGAGGTGCAGGATGTGTCCGTGGGGAGGGGGGGACATATCCATGGGGCAAGGGGCTGTGGGATGGAGGATGTTCCATCTTGTGAACACAAAGGCTTCTGGCAGGCATGGCCTCATCCCCTGGAACTCCATCCCTGGGAATCCCATTACAGGCAGGGGGAATGGGAAGGCTTTCCAGGGTAGGAAGTGGGCTGGTGGTGTCCCTGTCCCATGTCCCCTCTGCCCTCTGCAGGATGACAAGGAGTATGTGGGCTTTGCCACGCTGCCCAACCAGGTGCATCGCAAGTCGGTGAAGAAGGGCTTCGACTTCACCCTTATGGTGGCAGGTACATGGGGCCGGCCGGCCTGGGGGTGCTGACCCCACTCTGGATCCCAAACACCCTGGGGGTGCTGACCCCACTCTGGATCCCAAACACCCTGGACTGGGGAGGGGGGGATACTGCCTGCCCCCCCTCATCTTTGTCCTGCTTTCTCAGGGGAATCTGGGCTGGGCAAGTCCACCCTGGTCAACAGCCTCTTCCTGACGGACATGTACAGGGACCGCAAGCTGCTCAACGCTGAAGGTCAGGGGGACAGTCATGGCCCAGAGGGGTGTCCTGGGTGATCTGGGCAATGGCAGAGCCCAGGGATCCTCCTGGGGGCTGCAGCCCCTCTCCCTGCCCAGCCAGCCTCCTCTGAAATGACATGTGCTGTGTTGCCAGCTGCCCACTGGCGCTGGGGACCAGTCCAAGGCAATGGGGATCCCCCTGCACAGGATGGGGACCCCCCAAGGGGACTTTATTTCCACAGGAAAAACAAGCCCTGGCTTGTTGGGGATTGGCTGCAGCTGCAGCATTTCTGGGAGGCTGGGGACAGTCAGGGCCTGGGGCACAGTGCCAGTTCAGCTGCAGCCAGTTTTTAAATTAAAATGGCCCAAACTTGCCTAAATCCCCAGGAGTCAGAGCGGTTTGTTTGATTTTTTTTCTATTGCTTGGAGTGAAAGCCAAAACACACAATGCAGTAAGAGCATCCTTGGAGATGCAGGGACATGGAGGATCCTGGGGTGAAGGGGCACGTGCAATCTGGAGCTGTGGGGTTACCTGAAATGCTCCTGCAGCAAGACCCAGCCCCAGCAGACCCCTGTGCTGCCTGAGGTGTGGTCTTGGGGTGGCAGTGGCACAGCCACCATGGGATGGGTGCACATCCATGGGGATGTAGGGACCACAGCATGGAGCATCCCCTCCTGGACTGGAGCAGGGTGTGTGCCAGGGCTGATCCAGCTTGGTGTCCCTGCCCCAGGGTGGGGGATGACACCCAGGGGTCGCAGCATGTCCCCATGTCACCTCCACCCTCCCTGGTGTCCCCCTGGTAATGTGTCCCTCCCCACAGAGCGCATCACGCAGACAGTGGAGATCACCAAGCATGTGGTAGACATCGAGGAGAAGGGGGTCAAGCTGCGCCTGACCATCGTGGACACACCGGGCTTTGGGGATGCTGTCAACAACACTGAGTGGTGAGTGCCACGGGGCGGGGACTGTCCCCAGGCTGGGTGGGAGGCTGAGTGCCACGGGATGGGTGTCTCCCCAGGGCAGACACCCTGTGGTGGGTGGGATGCCCATGGCTCACTGGGCTTAGGTGCTGAGCCATGGGAGGTATCGAGCTGGGGGTCCACAGAGAGTGGGGGGGGGGGTTTCCACAGAGGACTCGGTGTCACCTCGCTGTCCCTGCAGCTGGAAGCCGGTGGCCGACTACATCGACCAGCAGTTCGAGCAGTATTTCCGTGACGAAAGTGGCCTCAACCGGAAAAACATCCAGGACAACCGAGTGCACTGCTGCATCTACTTCATTTCGCCCTTCGGCCATGGGTATGGGTGGCCCTGCCTGTGCTGCCAGGGGGGCTGGGCAGGGGCTCCGTGGGACAGGGCTCACCAGGCTCCCCCCGCAGGCTCCGGCCCCTGGACGTGGAGTTCATGAGAGCTCTGCACCAGCGCGTGAACATTGTGCCTGTGCTGGCCAAGGCTGACACCTTGACCCCTGCCGAGGTGGAGCGCATGAAGAACAAGGTGAGGGGAGGTAGGCCAGCTGGGAGCTGTCCCAGCAGGTCCCTGGGCATGGGGGTGCCCTGGGGTCTCCATCCATCCATCTCCTACCTGGAATTCGCCCTGGAGCATTTTCCAGACTTGAAGCATTGTAGAGGACCACGTTGCCCCTGTGGACACCAGAGACACATCTGCCCAGGGCTCAGCTAGGGGTTGGAAGGACTGGGGGGTGTCCATGACATCTGGTCTGGGGGACAGTCTTTTGGGGGCCATTGGCCCTGTGTGGTGCCTCCCATGCCCTTCCCGAGGCCAGAGCCCTGCCCTCAGGAGCCTGTTTGCCTCCAGATCCGGGAGGAGATTGATCACTATGGCATCCGCATCTACCAATTCCCTGAGTGTGACTCGGACGAGGATGAGGAGTTCAAGCTGCAGGACCAGGCACTGAAGGTGGGTCTGACTCCTCAAGCTCCATCACTGGAGGGGCAGGGCCCGTAGCTGAGAGGACACGTCACCCTGGGGTAGCTGCAGGACTCTTTGGGGCCATCCAAGCTCTCCATCATGAAGGGGCTGGCACATAGCTCACTACTCAGACATGTCACCAAGATCCCATGCGTGACAACTGCAGCTTGGTGGGATGGGGCTTGGGTGGAGAAACCCATGACACGACCTCTGCTGTCCCACTGGGGCTCTCCACAGCCAGGCCTTTGGGATATCTTGGCCAACGGTGGTGGACAGAGCCAAGACGGCACGTGGAGGGATGTGGGTCCTGGCAGGTAGGGGTCATGGCAGGGCTCTGCTGACCCCCCCCGCCCTTACAGGAGAGCATTCCCTTTGCCGTCATTGGCAGCAACACGGTGGTGGAGGCCAAAGGCCGGCGTGTCCGCGGGCGCCTCTACCCCTGGGGCATTGTGGAAGGTAACGCTGGGCTGTCCCCGGCTGTCTGTCCCCGGCTGTCTGTCCCCTGCTGTCTGTCCCCAGCTGTCTGTCCCCCACGGTCTGTCCCCCGCTGTCTGTCCCCCGCGGTCGGCCCCCGGCAGCCCCTGGCCTCTGGGGACCGGGACATGGTGCGCCCATCGCAGCCCCGCGGTTGGGCACAGGCCACCCTGGCCGTGGCCCCTGACCCTGCCTCCCCCGCAGTGGAGAACCCGTCCCACTGCGACTTCGTGAAGCTGCGGACGATGCTGGTGAGGACGCACATGCAGGACCTCAAGGACGTGACGCGGGAGACGCACTATGAGAACTACCGCACGCAGTGCATCCAGAGCATGACCCGCATGGTGGTCAAGGAGCGCAACCGCAAGTACGGGCAGGGCTGGGGCCGGGGCTGGGCTGCAGTGGGGGCTCCTCTCTGTGGGGTGACCCCAGCCACTGCAAGTGGCGGTGGGTCAGGGCTGTGCGTGGGGCCATGCCGGGGAGCCCCGGTGCAGGGCTGGGGAGCCGCAGGGTGATGAAAGGCCCCTCCTGTGCCCTTGGGCTGGGTGTGCCTGGGGGGGATGCTCCAGCAGCGAGGGGGCCCTGCATCCCCCGAGGCTGGGTCTGTCTTAGCTGGGATATTCCAGCAGTGAGGGGCACCTTGTGACCCCGGGGTGGCTGGGGGGATGCTGTGGTGGCAGGGGGACCCTGCATCTCCCCAGAGCTGGGGCTGTTTGGAGGGCCGTGTTCCAGCAGTGAGGGGGTCCCCATGTGCCTCCAGGGCTGGGGCTGGGGGCCAGGGGTGTGCTCTGGCAGCAAAGGGGACACTGTGTCCCCTCTGGGCTGGGTGTGTCTCAGGGGGTGCTTCAGCACTGAAGGGGATCCTGCATCCCCCTGGGGCTGGCTGTGTGGTGATGCTCCAACAGGGAGGGGACCCTTGCATTCCTGCAGGCTCCAGCGCCAGAGCAGGAGCCCAACAACAGCCGGTGCTGGGGCTCTCCTCGTGGATCAGCCGAATTCACGGCACTCACCTTTGCTTCAGCCACCCCGAGGTGCTGAGGCAGCCCCTCCAAGCAGGGTCCCTGGTGGGACCCTCCAGCCGGGGGTTGGAGCAGTGTGGGAGCGAGTGGAGGCTCTGTGGGTCCCGGGGGGCTGGAGCTGTGCTGAGGATATAGGCACCTCTCTAGGCACCTCTAAGTGTCTCTCCATGTGTGCCCCGGGGCAGGAGCCATCCCTCCGTGCTGAGGCTGTGCTGCGGGAACTGCTCTGCCGACTGAGCCGGGAGCAGCCGGGGCCGCGCTGGGCCCCGCCCAGCTCCCCCTGCCACCCCCTGCCACCCCCTGGCCCCTCTATAAAGTGCTTGTTGGTACCCAACACTGTCTTGGTCCTTCTGTGCCCGTGCAAGGGCCAGGCAGCCACCCTTGGGGTGAGCCGGCCCTGTGGCCACCCACTCTGGCCCTGTGGCCACCCACTCGTGTCCCGCCCAAGCTGCTCTGCCAAAGGACACTGTGTGCTGGTGTTGTCACCACCATCCCCAGGTCTGGGGGATGTGTCGCTGTTTGGTGGCACTGAGCCCCCGAGGCTGCCCAAGGGAAGGGTGCCCCCATCATGCTGCCCTCCCGGGGATGTGATTTCGGGGTGCTGAGAGCCTTTGCTGCTCGCCCCATTGCTGGTGCCCGGCTCCAGCCTCGTGTCGCTGCCAGGGCTGTCAGGAACTCCACATGCTCCTCACGTCCCCCACAGTGAGAGCCGAGACAAAGGCAGTGTCTTCCAAAGTGGCTCCGGAGGTGGTCAAACGCTGGCCCTGGCCCAGCCCCCGGCCCAGCGGGACCCCGCAGGGCAGGGAGGGGATGGGAGGGGATGGGATGGGATGGGATGGGATGGGATGGGATGGCCTGTCCTGCCCGTGCCACAGCCGTGTCCGTTGCTCCTTTGCCCAGAGGGGCTGTGCTGGCGGTGGTGTGTAGCAGCGGCACGTGGCAGCATGCGAACCTGCCAGCTGCTGTTGGTGTCCCAGCGTTGTCACCCGCTGGGGTGGCACGTGGCATCCACGGGGACGGGTGGGAGAGCTGGTCCCTCCCAGTGCCACGGGCTTGGGAGAAGCCATCGACTGGGCTGGCCCCGGTCCCACGCTGTGGCATGGCCTCGAGTGGGATGCTCGCAGCTCTCTCCAGCTGGAGTGGGCTTGAATGGGAACAGAGGCTCGGGAAAAGGGTGTGGAGCATCCCTGGGGCTGGCAGGGCAGTGGAGTGCCTGGAGAGCCCATCCTAAGACCAGGGGACAGAGGGGAGATGCCGAGGTTTTGATGTTTTAAAGCAGCAGGGAAAATACTGGCCTATAGGAGAGCCCAACCCCAGCGGGATTCTCCCAAAATGGGAGGGTGTGGAGGAAGTCCCTGCATCCCCCCTTGTTTCATGAGTGGCAGGTGGGCGGTGCTGAGGTTTGCCTGGAAGCGCTCACATCTCCCTTGCCTGGAAAAAGCCACTCTGATGGTGGCCATGAGGCCCAGGGGCTGTGCAGGGGGTGCTGGCGACCTGCATAGGGTATCCACGGGGGAATGTCCCTGAGGGGGCTGGGGCAACACCCTCACCTATGCTCTCTGTCCACAGCAAGCTGACCCGGGAGAGTGGGACAGACTTCCCCATCCCCGTGATCCCCCCGGTGCCAGATGTGGAGACGGAGAAGCTCATCCGGGAGAAGGATGAGGAGGTGAGTGTGGGGCAGGATGAGCCCCCAACCCCTGTCCCCGCTCCCTCCAGCCCCAGCGATGTCAGGAGCCACCCTACCTGCAGCGTGCTGGCAGCTGCTGCTCCAACGAGGAGGGTCTGGAGGTGCATCCAAGGGCTCCCCCCACCCCAGCTCTGGGTGATCCCAGTTTGTCTGGGATTCTCAGCCTGAGGTCCGTTTGCACAGTAGCTGCGTGGCTGGGCTTGGCACCATCCACGATCCCAGCTCTGCTCCCTTCCAGCTGCGGCGGATGCAGGAGATGCTCCAGAAGATCCAGAAGCAGATGAAGGACTCGCACTAGCCCGTCCCTCCTCCTCCTCCTCCTCCTGGTCCCGGATAAGAAATGTTTACATCACACCCCACCCGCCCGGCCCCGCTGCCAGACTCGGTACCAACACCCACCCACCACCTTAAGCTGCGGCATCGCCTTATCCAACCGACCAACGCCTGCGGGGACACGAGGGGACAGCGAGGGGACAGTGAGGGACAGGGCACCCAACCTGGGGTCCCCTGCGCTGTCCCCCCCACCTCACTGGGGACATCTGGTCCCCCGAGCTTTGGTTTCCCATTTCCCCACAGCTCTGGGGAGTGCCCTGGCCAGCCTGGTCCCCACAGCGTGTCCCTTGTCCCCGTGTTACCCCAGCCTCCCTGCTTACAGCCTTTATGCTCAGCTTGGCCCTGGCTTAAGGGCAGAGGAAAGGGGGGCACTGGGGCCCCAGCTGCCCTGCTGTGGGGAAGAGAGCTGTTCCCCTGGCCTTGGCTGAATGGAGGGACAGCAGATCCTGGGGACCACAGGGGACAGAGGGGTCGGAGGGACAGCTACCGTCTGCTCCAGGCCACCACCAGTGCAGGGGACTGAAGCTTGTCACTGTCCAGCCCTGTGTCCTTGCCCTGTCCCCACTGAGTGACAGTAGGGCTGTGGCATGGGGAGCACTGGGGAATCAATGTCCCTGGGGAAAATCCCTTGAACCCCAAATCGGAAGCTGGGCACCCCCAGCCGCCCACGATGTTAGTCCTGTAAAGCAATAATGAGTGTCCTGTGCCCGTGGCACTTCTCACCCCATGGCAACAGCACCGGCCCTGGCCGGAATTTCAGCCCCTGCTGCCACTTGCTTGTCTGCGGTGTCCCTGTGTGCCCAGGATGTCCCTGTCCCTGCTGCTTCTTGGCACAGCAGCCCTGTGTATTCTCCAAGGATATCCCCATCCACATTGCTTTGCAGTGAAGCACTGCTGTGTGTCCCCATGTCCCCCGTGGTGTCCCCATCTTCCCCACCATGTCCTGGTTGATGTTGCTGCCCTACAGAGCACTGCAGCTTGTTCCCCCCCAGACTGTTCCCATCTATGTTGCTTTCCCACAGAGCTATGTTGCATCCCTGTGTCCCCCCGGGATGTCACCAGCCATGTCACCACCCTGCAGGGCTCTGTAGTGTCCTGTGTAGTGTCCCTGTGTCCCCAAGGATGTCCCCAGCTGTGTTGCTTCCTGCAAAGCCCCACTGTGTGTCTCCAGGGTGCACCCTGGCCATCTCTCGCAGCATCCCTGGGGAGATGGATCCAAACTCCCTCCTGGGTATGGGAAAGCCCACAGGGGATGATGAGGATGCAGGCAGGACTGGGAGCAGTGGGATCAGTGGGAGCTCACTGGCATGGGGATGTGTCCTGTCCCCATCAGGGCCCCCCGAGCTGGGGTCTCCCGAGTGGGGTGTGGCTGGCGGGGGCTGTGCCTGGCCGGGGCTTGGGGGTGGGGGCTGCAGGGTGCCAGGGCAGCATCTGGCCTGTGCCCCCCATGTCCCCGTGCCAGCAGGGGGTCCCGTGGCCCTCATGGGCTGGGCCCCGCAGAAATATTTAGCGCTTTCCTTTTTTTAATCTTGCTATTTTCTTACAGAAGCCCCTCCCCTGGCATGACAGTCCTAGAGGCGTTTATTAATGGATCAGAGAGTATAGGTTTATAAATTCTTATAGAGTAGTGGAAATATTTTTATCCCTCCACAACCGTTCTCAATAAATACGGCTGACCTGGCTTGTCTGCAACCCTGTGTGGCTTCCACCAAAGAAGGGTACCCTGTGACCCTGGGCATCCTACAGCCCTGGCCATCCCACCCCTGGGCATCCCACGTTCTGAGGCTGGTGGTGGCGCACCCTGTGGCCTCTTGATCCCTGTTCCCTTGGAAAAGGTTCAGAATGGATACTGGGGGGTTTGTGCTGCACTCACAGGGACACCCAGCTTGGGGTGTGGTGGGAGAGCCCCTTGGGATCCAGCTCTGGGAGGAGGTGGCACAAGGAGGGGTCTCCCCCTCTCGCATGCCTTGGGGTTCTGGGTGCTTCTGGTGTGGGGCTGGGATGGGAGTGGGGAGGGCAGAGCCTGGGCCAGGGATGGAATTGCCCTCCACGTGTTGCCCATGGGCATCCTTGTGTCCTCCCCCAGTAGGGGATCCCTGACAGGAGACACCACCAGTACCTGTGCCCAGTCACCCCAGTTTGGGTTGCCCAGAAGCTGCTGGGGTGGAGGAGCAGGAGGGGTGGGCAGAGCAGCACAGGGATGGATGGGCTGCATCTCCAGCTGCCTCCCAGTGAGCATCATCCACCTGCACCCCAATACCCCACCCCTGCCCCTGCATCCCCTCCCTTTCCTCCTCACAGAGCCCTTGGGCTGATCCAGCCCAGCTGAGTGTAGGGTCAGGGACCTGGGGCAGGGCCATCCCTAGGGCCAGCACAGACTGGGGAGGGGTAGATGGAGGGATGGCTGGCTGGCTGGCTGACTGGACGGCACCCTGTGGAGGAGAACTGGGGCTTCTGGTGGGTGACAAATGGGACATGACCTGGCCATGGGCACTGGCAACCCAGGAAGCCAAGTGTCTCCTGGGCTCATCCCAGCTGAGTGGGCAGCAGGGGAGGGAGGGGATGCTCCATCCCTCTGCTCTGCTCTCCTGAGACCCCTCTGGAGCTCCCTCCAGCTCATCCCAGCACAGACGTGGAGCTGGTAGAGCAGGCCCAGAGGAGGCCCCCAGAATGGTCTGAGGTGGTCCATGGTCTCTGCTCTGGAGGAAAGCTGCTTTGTGGGACCTGCCAGCCCCCCCCAACCACTGCTCTGCTGCAGCCACTTCTCCCCTAGCTGAGGGTCAGAGCATGGACCCCACCTCCTTGGGGTCCCTCCCTCCTTTATCAGCACTGCCTCAGACCCACCTTGCTTGGCCCAGGATGCTGAGCCCTGCTGTGGCTGTGAAGCTAATTCCTGCTCTTCACCAGGCCAAACCACCCCACCCCCTCCATGAACTCTCTTATCAACATGGGAATGGAAAACTTTTGTGCTTCCTTGGCTGGAAGCAGCTCTCACCCTAAAGGCTGGGATACAAAAACCTCCCACATCCCACCATTGCAGCCCGAAGAAGGATCCCCTGGCTGCCTCTGCCCCACCCAGAACAGCCAATAGCACCTCTGCTTTTGGCCTCAGACTGGCTGATTTACCTGGCTCCCCTTTTCCCGGAGGATAAAACCCAGCACTGATGCTCCAGTGACAGCCCCAGCTGTGCATACCCTTCCCTGGACTCCTTTCCATGTGATTTTCATCACACCTTTAAAAATAAAAAGCCTCAAACCCACTCAAACCCAGCCTTCTCAAGGCAGAGATTGATATTTCCACACGGCAAATGCCTCCATGCAACTCCCCAATGTCCTATTTTTAGTTTCTCACCAGTCCTGGCACTGGTTGCAGCATCCATGCTGGAGCTCCAGCTGAGCTCAGAGGAAGGGAATAAAGATTTCTTAGGGCAGAAAAGGAAATCTCCCATCTCTTTCCTTGGGCTGTGCCACCCATGCATGACACCTCAGGTGGCATCTCCGATCTCAGGTGGCATCAGTCCTGTTGTTTCCCTTTCCCCTTCCTTTCCGTTTCCCCTTTCCCCTTTCCCCTTTCCCCTTCCCTTCCCTTCCCTTCCCTTCCCTNCCCTTCCCTTCCCTTCCCTTCCCTTCCCTTCCCTTCTTATTCATTTGTTCCTTATATAATTAATGATGTTTTCCCCTATGGGAGAAGACCCCAAAGCCCCACCTTTTCCCATCTTTTCAAATCCAGAAACCAAGGCACTGCCTCTGGTTCTTTCCCTCCTCTCTCGTACCTCTTCTCCACTTGTCACATCCATTCCCAGCTCTGCCTCTCCCTGGATCCACGGGAACCAGGAGCAGTCATTCTGATTGCACCCATCCCCATCCCTCTGGATCCAGGGGAGCCAGGAGCAGTCATTCTGATTGCACCTGGCTCTGTCTGCATGCCCGGGAGCTGCTGGCTGGGGGTGACAGCCCTTCCCCTCTCCTGGCAGCTATGACGAGGCTTTGGGATGCCATGTCTGAGCACATCCAGTGGATGCTCCTGATGGAGCAGGTAGTCCTTGCTCAGGGCAGGAGGAGCTCCAAGAAGTGAAACCCCATTGCTGCTGCTCTGCCCCTCCTGTAAAGGCAGCTAATACACCCCTGAATTACCTTCCAGCCAGAAAATGGGCCGCAGATTGAAGCCTCCAGCCAGCTCCAGCTCTTCCACACCTTTTTCCACTTCCCACTTTTTGCACACTGGCTGTTCCCCACGGCCAGTGTGGAAAGACCAGACCAAGAGCTTGACAAATTTCTCAGGCTGGGAGGGCTGGGGGTGTTCACCTGGAGAGGAGAAGTCTCCAGAGAGACCTCAGAGCACCTTCCAGAGCCTAAAGGGGCTCAAGGAGAGCTGGAGAGAGACTTAGGACAAGGCATGGAGGGACAGGACACAGGGAATGGCTTCCACTGCTAGAGGGTATGGATAGACTGGATATTGGGAAGAAACTCTTGTCTGTGAGGGTGGTGAGGCTGTGGTGGGCACACAAGAACATGGCATGAACAGATGGATATGCAATTACTTGCAAAAGAGCCCACCTGTGGCTGTGGATTCTGGGAAGCTCCATGAGCCTTTACTGACACGTGATGTTATTTCTGGAGCTTCCCTGGAAAACCTCAAGTTGTGCTGTATTTTGTGAAGATAATGGCCATTCCACGAGACCCACCAGGAACAGTGCTGAGAGGCTTGGGAGCAGCAGCCGTTCCTCCCCTCGGTGGTGATGTAATCGATGATGCCAGAATGAAGCACAGGGACCAAGCAGAACGGGCAGGGAAAGGCTGTTCTGACACTGCTGTTACCCTGTGGAAAGGGACAAGGTGCCCCTGTCCTGGCCCCCTGTCCAGGAGCACACGCAGAGCACCTCGGTGCCGGCTGTTCTTGGAGAAACAGCACCATCTATTTGCAGCACGAGAGGAGAGGGGACGAGGTGGCCGCCGGGGCTGCGTGGCTGTACCCTCAGCAGGACTAGGGATCCCAGCCTGCAGCAGCAGCTCTGCTGTCCCGGGTCACACCGGGACATTTCTGACTGCCAGACCCTCCTGCAGCCCACAGGTGACACCTGGGGCTCGCCCAAGGTCAGGGTAGGAGTTGTAGGAGCGTGTGCAGGAGCAGGGAGGGGAGAGGCTCCAGGCTGGGGGTTCAGCACAGGTTTGGGTCTCTCTTTCCCGGGTAGGCTCTGCCCTTCCGCTCCCATGCACGGACACGAGGACACCCACCCTGGGGGCCTCACCAGGCTCCGCCGTTCCCCACATTTCCCCATCACTGGCTCAGACAGGCTCTAGCCCTGGGGCATCAGAAGTCCCGGGAATGTGTTGGCCCCACAGCAGCAAGGAGGAAAAAGCCAGGCCAACCCCACCTTTGCACCAGGGGCTGGAGCTGTCCCTAACCCAGCCCATCTCCACCTCCAAACCCAGCTCAGAACCCCTCAGGGTGGACCCCAATGTGTTCTGAGTGACAGAAGTGACCTTGGCCCACCTGTTCCAGCCTTACCACAGAACTGGGAGGGATGAAGAAGATCTGATTTATTAAACCTGGTGGGAAAAGGGTACAAGGGGTGGCCTGGGGCCCTCAATGCTCACGTGGAGAAACCACTACTTCTTCTTGCGACGTCTGGTGTTCATTCTGATCAGCTGCAGCCCCTGCTTCTTGATGTCCTCCCGGCTGGGGATGTAGTCATTGTCTTCATCCTCAAAATCCAGGGTGTCTGGAGGAGAGAGTGGAGGGGAGAGTGGAGAGGAGAAGCTGGGGAGGATCTGGAGGCCACCTTTGCTGTGCCCATGTCCTGGGAGAGCTGGCACATTTTGTCGGACTGGTGGGATCCAGGAGAGTTGTCCTGGGCTTTCCCACCCCAGCATCCCAGGGTGACCTCTTGGACCTGGTGATGCCACCACTGTGGCCCATCTCCAGTGCTGTTGGGGCTTCCCATAAAGGTCTGGAGCTACAGTGTGGTGGGCACAGCTCTTGCTTTGCTAAAGAAAGGTGGTGATCTGCAAAAGCTCTTTGCCTCTTCCAGAAGCACTCACAGGCAGAAACAAACACTGATTATTCTTCACAACCAGGTGATTTTGAGGATGAGGGTGTCCCCTCTTGCCCCACAACACCTCTCCTTGTTCCTGCAGTGGCTTGGTGCTCATCATGCCACCATCTGCCTTCCTTCTCCCCTGCCTAAAACCACCACCCATATCCAAAGCCTTGGAAACAGCCAAGGTCAGCCTCAAGACCTGGAGGCAATTTGTGGTTTGGTGTCTGCTGGGCCAATAGGTGACAGACAAGGGCTCCCAAAAATCCCAGGGGGAAGGGGCTAGGACAATCACTGTGGGACGTGTCCCCACTGTGCTCTCTCCTACCATCTTCCATAGTGTCTTCATCCTTGAAGGAAATCTTCAGGTTCCATGTTTCACCTGCAATTCTTTTCTCCAGAAGGTTCCTGACCTTGGCAAAAGTCTGTGAAAGACAGCCTGGGTTAAGTGCTGGAGGGTAGGTGGGTGTTACAACCCAGGGGTGCCCCACTTGAGGTACCCTGTGGGTGCCCAGTGCCATCCAGGGCTGAGCTGCTCCATGGCTCTTCCTCGTGGCCTTGCTGAGGAAGGATGACTTGGGTGGCCATTTGTGAGGGCCCTGTGTGTGTTCCCAGGGGCACAGAGGGCCGGAGCCCCCGTACCTCGCTGCGTTCATCAGTGCTGTCGTCAGGCCGGGCTGCCACCCTCTCCTTCAGGAACTTCAGCTTCTGCTCACAGTGCTGCAGCTTCTCCTCCAGCCCCACCACTGCAACAGAGTCCTCCTAGGGGAGACAGAACCACCTTGGTAGGGACAGCAAGGTCCTGCTGGTGGCTGTGACAGGTATCCCCACGCAGCCCTGTCTGCATGTCCCTGCTCCCTTGGTGCCCTGTTGTACCTGGCCAGGGATGAGGATGCCCTGCATGCGGAGGAACAGGTTGTCAATGATGTTCTCAAACTCAATCAGGCACTTCTGGTTCTTCAACATCTGGGCTTGCATCTGCTCCAGCCGAGCCTCTTCTTGCTTCAGGTTCTCCCTCAGCTCCTCTTCCTGCAGCCTGGAGTCAGCCACATTCACATCACACAGCTGCAGAGGGGTGCAGGGACACCCCAAAGCTGCTCCAAAAGTTGTTCAGGTTCCCCCACCCCCAGCTGCAGCCCAGCTCCATGCTGCTGGCAGCACTTCCCATTCCAGGCAAGGAGAAAGGGAGCTTCGGGACCACAGTGGGAGCTTTGGGGGCTCTGCCAGCAGCACCTTGTGGCGCTGACAGGCTGGTTAAACTTCAGTTTAGCCTGCTTCAACTCCAGCTCCTGTAGTGTCCTCTTCAGCACCTTCTTCCTCTCACTGCCCTCATCGATGTGCTGCTGCAGGTTCTGCAGGGATTTCCTCTGGGCCTGGATGCTGCTGGGGATGTCCTGGCCAGGGGAGACACGTGGACTCAGCCCAAGGTGCTCCTGCTGGAAGCCTTAGGGGGGTACAGCACCACGGAGCTCTGCAGCCTCTGGTCATGGAGAGGGGCAGCTCCATGCCTGCCTGCAAAGAGGGGCTTTGTGGGGATCTAGGGAGAGGAGAGCAGATAACTCCACAGGGAAACAGGGGGAGCAGAGAGGTCACAGCTCCTCAGCGCTCCAGCAGCCCCAGGTTTTAGAAGTGATGGGTTTTCCATTACCCAGAGGCAGGAGCACTGCAGGGCAGTCTTTGCCTTCTCCATCTTGTCGGTCACAAAGGCCTCATGCTCCATCTTGGCCTTGGTGGCCTCCATGTCAGTACCTGGTGTAGCAGGGAAGGAGCAGGGCAGGATGCCCGTGCCTGTGCCTACATCCCCCCCACCCTGCCCCCTGCCAGGCACTCACCCGTCACTTCCGAGGAGCTCAGGTCATGCTCTGCAGAGAGCATGGACACAGCTTGCTGCAAGGACAGTCACTGTCACCCCCTGGGGGCTCAGCACTGCAGGCTGCCCCATGCCCCCAGACTGCCTGCCCCCAGCTCACCTGCCCCCAGCCCTGCCTGCCCCACACCCCCAGCTCACCTGCCTCTGCTGCCTTTCTCTCTCCTCCTGGCGCTGGAGGCTCTCGATGTGCTTCCTCTGCTCAGCCAGGGACTGGTCCCTGAGCTGCTTCTCCACACGGACCTGGGGGCCCGCCTTGGCCATGAGTTTCTGGAACAAAACAGAGAGGGGAAGAGTTGCTGCCAGAGTCAGTTGAAGCTTTCTACAGATTGGTTGTTAGGTTCAAGTATCGGTTTAGATTGAGATAAGGAAGAAATTCTTTTCTGTGAGAGTGGTGACACCCTGGCACAGGTTGCCCAGAGGAGCTGTGGTTGGACAGGGCTTGGAGCAACCCGGGAGAGTGGAAGGTGTCTCTGCCCATGGCAGGGGCTGGAATGAGATGAGCTTTAAGGTCCCTGCTAACCCAAACCATTCCTTGAATTTGATTTGAGCTACTAGATAAGATACTGAGCTGCCCAGTGTCAAAAGTGATCCCAGTCCATGCAAATAGGCTGTGAAGGAAACTTGGTAAGGCGGGCTGGAGTGTGCGACACACTGCCTTTGCCATGGCCGGTACTTCAGTCAGGCTGACCCCAGCCCTAAGAGACAAGAGGGAGACCAGGGAGGACCTACGGAGGCATCTAGGTGATGTGGGCAACTTCAGCTCCATCTCTTCTGCCCCTTGCTGAAGGAAGGCTCTCAGGCCCAGGTCATGGTGCTGTCTGTGGGTGCTTGAGGGTGGGAAAGGGCCCCAATTATCTCACCTTAATGGCATCGTTGGCTTTGAGGTTACTCTGGGCTGTGAGCTCCTCGTGGTACATCACAGTCATCCCACATAGGAGGTTCAGGTATTGAGGCAGGTACACCAGCTCCTGGCACACAGGGAGCCACAGCACGTCACCCACCGGGGTCACTCATGCTGTGACAGGGCATGGAGGGGGCCAGCAGGGTGTCCCCTGGAACACAGCCCCCTGGGCACCCTGTGCCTTTGCAGGGAGAGCAGGTGGGTTGTGAGGAGGAGCTCACCCTCCTCAGGACCTCCTGCAACCGCAGGTACAGGTTAGTCACGATCTCTCCACTGTGAATTTTCATGAGCATCTTCTCGATGTCATTGCCCAGCTGGCGAATGGTCTGGGGCAGACACGGGGGGAAAACGCAAGGTGACCACGGGTGCCATGCCCAGTGCCCAGCGGGGGTTGCAGGGGCTGGATTAAGACCCCCCATGGGTGTTGGCACACCAGGAAAGGCTCCTGGGTACCTGCAACTGTGGCTCTTGCCACTTAGGATCCGTCTCAGCATCCTGCAGCTCCTGCAGGTGCCTCTGGTGCTTGTCCCTGGCTTGGCTCCACTGTTTCAGCTGGTGCAGCAGCATGTCACACACCTTCACCTGGTCATGGACTTTGGCCTCGATCTTCTTTATGACCACCTGGAGAGGCATGAGACCATTTTCCAGGCTGGATGAAGGAGAAGGGGGTGCGGCCCAGAAAACTCCCCCCAAGGTAGAGCTGGGGACACTGAGACGCTGCTCCAGGATCTTGTCACTGGTTTGACAGGATAGTCTGGTAGAGTTTTGCTCTGGGGGCTGCTGGGGTAAGGCAGAGGCGGCAACTGCTGATGGCAGGGCTGGGCTTAGGGACTCTGCATAACACGGAGCAGGGCTGGGGATCAATAAAATCGATCAGGGCTCAGATGGGGATGTTGTCAGAGTGGCGGCACCGCTCTGTCCCTGCTAGAGGCCTCTGGGCAAAGGCAGTTCTGTGGGCACAGTGCCTCTATCTCCATGGGTGTACAACCAGGGCACAACCTTGGGACAGGCAGCGAAGGGCAGGGACAGCATCTCACTGCCAGGGATGCAACTGGACCCTGTAGGAACCCAGGCAGTGCCAGGGACATGAGTGGGTATGCCAGGAGGTCGGCTGGGACAAAGGGGCTGCGTGGATGGGTGCCATGGTGGACAGGGACCCACGGGACCAGACGGGAACAATGTGTGTCTCCGGAGCTGCCCCATGGGGCTGTCCTGGTGCTGGTACCATGTCCCTCTGCCACGCACTGCTCTCCCCAGTGTCCCCAGAGCCCCAGCCCCTGCGAGCAGCCCCTGCCCTGCCCTTACCTCCAGGCTCTCAGTGAGTGAAACGAGCTCCTGCCCCTCTCCGAAAGCATCCTTAATGGGGAGTTTGTTGTACTGTGGGCAGGGGAGGGACAAAGAGATGCTCATTGTCAGCCTGGCAATGACACATCCTTTTGCAGGCCTGTGCTGCCAGCACCTGGAGGAGCTGGGGGTGCTGGGCCAGCACTAGGCAGGGGTACAGCAGAAGGGACCTGCTGGTACCTTCAGGACAAATTTCAGGATATTGGAATCCTCCTGCAAGGCCGCCTGCAGGCTGGGAAGCAGCTCCCTGTTCTGACGGAGCTTTTCCTCACAGGACTGAGTGAAAATCTTCCCACCTTGCTCTGCAGGACATCAGGCAGCCAATGGCACCGCGTGGGACGAGGGGCTGTGACCCCGTCCCCGAGAGCCCGAGGCAGCACCTTGCAGGCCCAGCAGGACACGCAGCTCCTGGCTGCGCTGGCTCAGGCCAGCCTTGGGGCCCCGCCTGTTCCTGGGGGCCTCCATCCCCGGGCCCACCATTCCCAGATCCCCGTGGCCCAGACGTCCAGGCGCTGCTGCCCCGAGGAGGTGCCGCAGCGTTGTGACTGCAGGGTTCCACCGTGGAACTGTCACCGTGGCACTGCCAACTGCCACCGGCCACACGGCTCCTGCTCAGCCACAGCCCAGCCCCCTCCTCAACTCTTCTGCAGGGAACACGTTAATTAACAACTGATTAATGAGCTCTTGGAGGGGGGCAGAGAAGCATTCCAGCTTTGTCTGCCATTGTTGTGGCAGTGGCAACTATCACGGACCATTCTGAGCCCCGTAGAACAGGAAAATCCACGCCAAACACATGTGCATTTGCACCCAAACACACCAGCAGTGCTCTCCTGGAAGCTGCCAGCTTATTTAAATGCTCACCTATTTGGAAATTCCAGTTAACTAGCCAGGAAATGGTTGTGCAGGGAGTTACGCTCTCGTTGGAATGGGCAAAGACAAACCAGTTACCAGTCCCGAGCTTTATTCTGATGCTTACCGTATGTTCTTGCTGAACTACAAACAAAACAAGAAATGCCAGCATGTATCTTTATTTGTCCATAAATAAACTCAAGCACCCTCTACCAGAGAAAATCCTTAATGTTTGGATTTGCAGAAAAAGACTTCATCAAGAAATTTCCTTCCTAGCACCAAGCTCATGAATCAGCTGAGATTCAGGTTCCGGAACTCCAGATCTGTAACCTGCTGCCATCCTATTGTGCTCAAGGTGTTAAACACAGCAAACCAAGAAATTCAAGAATTGTGAAATTAGGTATTACTGACACAATATCCTCTGAGGCTCTTGCTCAGCATCTTATTTGCGTATTTATGAATTGCATGTTAGTGCTAATTGGCAGTGACAAGCTAAGTATCAACATGATCATCTCCAGTGTTTCCCAAAGTGTCCTGCGGAGGGGCACGTGACAGCAGCAGGCCAGGGTGGTACCCAGGGTAGCTGCCTGTGCACACAGAGCTCTCCACACCGAGCCCTGTCTGCATGCCACATCCAGTCACTATCCCCCTCCATTTCCTAGGCAGCATTTATACCCCTGGGAACAAACAAAGCATTTAAAAATGGATAAAGTGGTTCAAGAATCTCTGTTTCACCTGCCCTCAGCAAAAATCAGGCTCTAGAGAGGCAGATCCTCCCAAAATACCGCTGAAGGAATTGATCCTGGCTTCGCACGAGTGCACACAAATTGGCTGCTGCAGAAATCCACTCCCAAGGGGCAGCCTTGGACTGAGTCTCCAGCCCTGCAGCCACCTCACATGCCAAACCTCCCCTCCTCCAGCTGATCTCCACTCTCTCTGATGAAATTCCAGGAAATTCACAACGAGTTAAAGCTGCAAGGAAAGGTCAGCAGCACCTAGCTCTGTTTAACTGTCACATAAGGGGGGAGTCTGGAAGGCAACAGCAATCAAAGAGCACCACACTGACCTGGGAGAGACCTCCTCCCTGGCTGGCCCACAGCTCCTCACCTGCTGCCTGCTATCTGCAAAGAAACAGGAATGTCATATAAAAGGCTCCTCAAATTCCTGCTGATTTAGCTTTTAGTCACTGAACCATATCTGCTTTGCCTGGTGGTTTGTATTTTTAGTATCTCCTTCGCCTGTTGTTGTCCTCTCTTCCCCTTCTCTTTGAAATACCCTGGTTCAAATTCAAATCATTTGTTTAACACAGCTGCAGCGAGATTTAACAGAATTAGCAAGAACTGTATCCCATGCCTCAGGAGCTGGCTGGAAATTCCGTGCATGGATTAGGGAGCAGAAAAAAAGGGATAGAGGATAAAGGACAGCTGCCAGAATTGTTCTGTTGCACTAAAAAGCAAAGGGGCACACACAAACAATTCCTGCTGGGAA
Organism: Donacobius atricapilla; assembly: GCA_013397315.1. NCBI lineage: Eukaryota > Metazoa > Chordata > Aves > Passeriformes > Mimidae > Donacobius > Donacobius atricapilla. The sequence continues at coordinate 1,581,764 of WBMY01009985.1, read as the reverse complement.
TTACTGTCCAACAAAAGCCTGTCTGGCTCCATGGCCAGAGGCCACCCCTGCCTGTTTGAGATTCATTTTATCATGTGAAAGCAGCAGCTCCCAAGCACAGGCTACTCCCTCAGCCTACAAAAGCATTGCCACAGCCAGGGATATCTCCTCTACTACTAACAAAAATATGTATCTTATTTCTTTTTGTATCTATAATATATAAATAGAAGATAATTTGTTTTTATTAATGTAGCTAAATATATTCTACAAATAAGTTATTTGGAGAACATCTTCTCTATGTCAGCAAGTGCTGTTATAGCCAGTGATGGAATTCTTTATGAATAGTCCTTTGAAGTACTTTAATTATCAAACAGCCAATTATGGAAGCCTAAGTCAGTTTTCATGCTGCCAAGAGACTTCTTTTTAGACATGATCCACACTTTGCACCTGTTTAGAGGTGAAAATGCAGCTCTCTTTTCTTAAGGTCCCTCTCCTCACATACAAAGCCACTCCTCAGTGACCAGTGCAATCTCCCACTCAACACTGACAACCTGAAGATACAAACAATTGGCACTAAATCACTCAAACACTCTTCAGTAGCAACCCTGAAACTAAAGCAAAGCCAGAATAACCTCCTACCACACCCTAACTCAGTCCTTATTAGTGCAACTCTGACAGAAAATCTTCTTACAGGCAAAGACATCTGTAAACCAAGCAAGTGTAAAATGATAAAAAAAACCCCAACCCACACTGCATGGAAAAATCCCAAAGGATTAGTGTCAGAAAACATTTGGCAGCAAGAGATAGGAAAAAACCATGAAGGCCTAACAGAAGAGTGGCTACACCAGTCACTGTAGGGAGGTTGTTGAAGCAGATCTGTGGTGGGAAGGTTTTGTTATTCAAGCTTTTCATCTCCTTCCTCCACATCCTTCAGACTGAGCACTTCCAGGGATCCTTTCCCTTTGGTCTCGCTGCGGATCAGCTCGTCGATCTCCCTGAAGCAGCCTGGGTCAATAAGGCACACCTGGAATGTTCCACATTTCATCAGTCAGCCAAGGATGACTGAATCTCATCAGCCCCTACCCAAGGCCTAACATTCACTTTCATTAAAACAATCCTGGTTAATTGCTAGGAGGACTCTGCAGAGTTGACAAGCTCTGTCTGGCAGCAATCTCTCCACAGAGCTCTACAGTTCCAGTTCTCCATGCTGGACATGGCTTTTGCCAGCTGGGATTGCTGGATTCTAATCTGTTCACATGAAGATTTTAATACCAAATTTTGCTTTACCTCACACCAACTTTAAAAAAATAATTAACCCCTCTTAAAATCCAGACCCAAGCCACCAAATTAGTAACAGTAATATTCCACATATGAGAGAAACTTACCAGTGTTGCAGGACCATCACTGCTAAGAGAAATTGCACTGTGCACTCCTCAGCTTGGAGCAGCAACCTCTGGATGCCAAAGGCTGCTTCCATGCCCACATCACTAGGATTGTGTGAAATTAAAAATTCCCAACTGCAGCTCTGATTCAGCATCTCTGGTAAGCCTGCATTTTATCTAAACAACTTCCATCTATTAATTCATTTCCCAGTAAAATACACATGTAGCTCAAACCAAACCTGAACCCCAGGGACTGCTTTCTGCTTACAATTTCTAGCTGTTCCTGGAAGTCTTCACTCTCAGTAACTTTAATCAGAGGCTTGAGCTTCTCTTTCAGCTTCTTGCCCTCCTTTGCTGGCAGGATAAACCTCAGCCTCATGTGAGCACGTTCTATCTGCATGGTCTCCTTCAGCTGCCTGATCACTTCCAGGGCCTGTTGGAAAAGAAAAAGAGCATTTACACCCCTCTTAGAACACAGCACCCAGATCCAAATCTTGAACCTTTTCCCCAGCTTCAGAGCCATCTCTCAGTGCTGGTCACTGCCACCCCACTGCAGAAAGGTTGCTATCATGCTCTTTTGACAGATTAACAAGAAAAGGCAGACTTTGTGTTGTTGGTGATCACTTTGAATACTTAAAAGCTGTCTGAAACAAAATTAAATAGCACAAACCCACGTGGCTCAGATGCAAACCTGATGTACCACCTCAATTAGCATAAATCATAAACCCTTTGTTTCTGTTCCAAGTGTATCATTGTTGTTTTTTTTCCTGTTTTTCCCCTTTCCTGGAATTCTCAGCCAACAAATGGCCTGAGTTTCAGGAGCTGCTTCTCTCCAGCCCTCAGCTGCCAGCTGGCTGAGTAATCACTGTGCAGGTCTCAGATCCTGGGGCTCTGCTGGTCCCTCTGTGGGTGAGACCTGAGGAACTAGATCAGATGGCACCAACCCAGAGCAGGAACTGATACTGCAGGAAACTCACCTGCTGCTTCGTGCTCTTGTTGGGTTTGACAGAGTAGTGAATGTCCTTCATGGCCCTTTCGATGAGGATCACAGTGTAGGGCCGCTTCGTCTCAGGGTTCACGCACTTGTCAGCCACGATGGTGGCGATGTCTCGGAACATCTGCTCCAACTGCGTGTGCCGCTCCTTGTCTGACACCTGCAGCTCCCCTTTGGACAGAATCTGGAAAACACAGAAATAGGTTAGCAACATTGTGGATTTAAAGAGCGAGGAGTCGAGTAACTTTGTTAAATTTGACAGCTGCTTTAAAGGTTGGGGGAGACCTGAAGTGCAGCAAACAATAAGCAAATTAATAATGTGAATCATTACAACAAAGAGCATTGGAATGGCTTCAGACAAAAAAACTCACCACAGAAACACTAATCTGCAGTGAAAGAAGCACAGATTTCAAGAATCACAGAATATCTTGAGTTGGAAAGGACACCCAGGGGATCATCCAGTCCAGCCCCTGTCCCTGCACAGACACCCCCAACAATCCCACCCTGTGCATCCCTGGGAGTGGTGTCCAAACGCTCCTGGAGCTCCTTGGGGCCATACCCATTACCAGGGAGCCTGGGCAGTGCCCAGCACTCTCTGGGGGAAGAACCTTTCCCTAAAACCCAACCTAAACCTGCCCTGGCACAGCTCCAGCCATTGCAGAGATCGGAGCTGGCCCTTGGGAGGAGCTGCAGACCCTGATGGGGTCTGACCTCAGTCTCCTCAGGCTGAACAGACCAAGTGCCCTCAGCTGCTCCTTGCATGGCCCCTCCAGGCCCTTCACCTTCTTTGTAGCTTTTTTTGGACTCTGACAGCTTTAGATCTTTCTTATATTGTGGAACCAGAACTGCCCCAACACTTGGAGGTGAGGCCACCTCAGCCCAGAGCCGAGCAGGACAATTCCCTCCCTGGCCCAGCTGTTGATGCTGGGCCTGCTGACCCCAGGAGAGTGATGTCTCTCCTGGCTGCCAAGGCAATGCTAAGTCAAGAGATTTACTGAAATCTCATCACTCACAGCAAGTTCACAGTTCGTATCCCACCACTAAGGACTAAGAGATTAAATTTGTTACTAACCCCTAAGTGAACTCTCCAAAGTAAGCAACTGTCCCCTTGCCTTCTCTGCACTCTTAATAACTTATGGGAGGAACTATTCAGTGGTGGCTGTGTCCAGACAAACATGCAAGTTGTGTGTTAGACAGAATTCTTTCCAGCCACAGGCATATGCCAAATTTAAAACTATAAAAAAGAGCTACTGCTCCTTTTTACCCATTTATTAACAAACAACCCCTTCAGTATTGTACAAACCCTTCAGTACAAACCGACCTAAATGTGTGACTAAATTTTCACACATCTTTTATAAAGCAAAGTGTGTGAAACCTACCATCTTACAGATTTCTGTTTGGTCATCTGTCCCAAATGCTTTAACCAGATCTTCCTTCTTTGCCACCTGGCCTTTGGAGACATTGACAAACACTGTGTGTGTCTGCAGGACCTCATCGAGATCTTTCTCCCTAGAGATTGAGACAAACGTAGAAAACTCAGAATAATCCCAGAATGGCACCAGTGCCACCCCTGCCATGGCAAGGACACCTCCCACTGTCCCAGGCTGCTCCAAACCCCGATTTCCAATCTGGCCTTGGGCACTCACAGGGATGCAGGGGCAGCCACAGCTTCTCTGGGCAACCGGCGCCAGGGCTTGCCCACCCTCCCAGGGAACAATTCATTCCCAATATCCCATCTAGCCATCCCTGTCCTCCGAGGTGGAAAGTTTGAAACCATTTCCGGAATGTGGTTCCAGTTTGAAACCACTGCCCCTTGTCGTGGCACGCCATGCCTTGTCCAAAGCCCCTCTCCAGCCAAGCAGCAATGCCAGTACCACAGCTCCGTTCGGCGAGGAGAAACTCCCGAATCAGCACAGCTGGAACCTTCCAGCACAGAGGCGGCGCTGCCCAGGCACGGGCACGGTGCTCCCGTTACCGGCCCCGCGCCTCCTCCCGGGCTCAGATCCGGGGACCGGGGCAGCCGGGCCCCGCACGGTCACTGCCGACCCCCCCTCCACACCCCGGGCCCTTCCCGGTCCTCACACGGGCTCCCCTCCCGCACCACTACCGAATCCCCGCACAGGGGGCCCGGGTCCGACCCCCTCACACCCGGGTCCCCACACGGGCCCTTCCCCGGGCCCCGCGCCGGGCCCGACCGCCTCCCCGCCCGCTCCCCGGGCACTCACGCTCCGCTGCGCCAGCCCATGACCTTGTTGCGGTAACAGGCAATCTCGAAGCGCTTCCCGGCGCGCCGTGCCCGCACCACGGCCACATTGGTGAGGCGGATCTGGTTGGTGGGGGTGAAGATGGACATGGCGGCGGCCGCCCGCTCCGCCCCCGGCCCGGCAGTGAATGGCGGCCGCTCCGGCACGGGCGGAAGGGGCGGGAGCGGCGCATGGCGGCGTGAGGGGAGCCGGGTGGGGAGCGGGGTCAGGCCCGGGAGAGGGAGCCGGGAGGGGATGGGGTGATGGCTGTGTGTGTGAGAGAGAGCCGTGATGGAGGAACGGAATAACTGTGTCCGTGGGGGTGATAACCGTGAGGAGGGATATAATAACCGTGTTTGTGGGGTATTAACTTGTATATGGGCTGATAACCGTGAGGAGGGATATAATAACCGTGTTTGTGGGGTAATGACGTGTGTATGGGCTAATAACAGTGTTTGTGGAATGATAATGTGTGTATGGGCTGATAACCGTGAGGGGGGATGTAATAACCGCGTGTGTGCGGTTATAAGTGAGGGTGCCGCGGAGGGAGGTGAGGGTAACCGTGCGGGTATTTATTAACCATGAGTGGTGTACGGGGGTAGTAACTCTGAGGTGGGGGTGTAATAATTGTGAGGACGGTGGGTTGATAAGCGTGAGAGGCAGGGGAAGGTGGGGTAATCACCGTGGG